>VWZI01012348.1:43558-69514 GCA_013396835.1 Psilopogon haemacephalus | reverse complement strand
CCCAGTCTGGATTTGTGCTTGGGATTGCCTCGACCCAGCTGCAGGACCTTGCCCTTGGCCTTGCTGAACCTCCTGAGGTTGGCTTGTGCCCACCTTTGCAGCCTCTCCAGCTCCCTCTGGATGCCATCCCTGCCCTCCAGCCTGGCTGCTGCACCACACAGCTTGGGGTGCTCAGCAAACTTGCTGAGGCTGCACTCAATGCCTCTGTCCATGGCACCCACAAAGATGTTGAACAAGACTGGTCCCAGGACTGATCCCTGAGGGACTCCACTTGTCACTGCCTCCACTGGGACATGGAGCCATTGACAGCCACTCTTTGGGTGTGGCCATCAAGCCAGTTCTTTATCCATCTGGTGCTCCACCCATCAAACCCATGTGTCACCAGCTTGGAGACCAGGATGTGGTGTGGGACAGTGTCAAAGGCTTTGCTCAGCTCCAGGTCAATGCCATCAGTTGCTGCCCCTCATCTGTTCATGTTGTGACCTGTTCATAGAAGGCCACCAGGTTTGTGAGGCAGGATCTGCCCTTGGTGAAGCCAATGTGAGGTTTAACAGGGCATAGCAGTGCACAAATAGCACCAAGGCAGTCTGCAGGGATATTGACATTTGAACTCCGTAACGATTCCTCCCCCTGCCCCTTAAAATTTCACAAGTGAATGTGAAGGAGGTGTCCTTCTGCCTCCCTGATGCATGGGAGAGGGATAGGTCTGTCCCCTCCTCATTTGAAGGGAACTTGTGCAGCAGGTTTCTTGGCAGGCCATGTGCTTTCTGGCCTTTGCAAGATTTCCTCTCCTGGCACAACCCATCAGTGCTGGGCTCGATGGCTTTTCTGCAGGAAGGCTTTGATGTGAAGGTCTGTGTGGGGACTTGGTGTCAGTTGCTGCATGCTGCCTCTGTGGCTTGCTGGAGGAGGCTCTGCTAGCTCCCTAGGGCAGGGGCTCACAGGAAGCTTTTGTGCCTGTTCACAGCCCTAACTTATGGACGTTCCCTGCCCCTGCCTGGCAAATCTACCTTTAGGAATTGAGGGCAGGAAGAGGCAGGGGTGCTTCTGAATGCTTCCAAAGGCACAACGTCAGAAGCCATCTGCTTTTTGCTGTGGTGCTGGAGGTGATGTGGAGAGGAGTCTGAGGACTTGCAGCCAAGGGAACTGGACGTGAAGTGAGTGCTGCTGGCTAAGGCTGGGTGCAGATGCAGCCCATCCAGAGGCACCTGGACAGGCTGTAGAGCTGTGCCCAGGCCAACCTCATGACATTCAACAAAGCCAAGTGTAAGGTCCTGCACCTGGGTGGGTGCAATCCCAAGCACAACTCCAGGCTGGGTGGGGAATGGCTGAGAGCAGCCCTGAGGAAAAGGCCCTGAGGGTCTGGGGTGATGAAAAGCTCAAGATGAGGCTGCAGTGTGAGTGCAGCCCAGACAGCAACTGTGTGCTGGGCTGCAGCAAGAGCAGCTGTGGGCAGCAGGGCAAGGGAGGGGATTCTGCCCCTTTACTCTGCTCTCCTCAGACCCCACCTGCAGCACTGTGTTAAGCTCTGGAGCCCCCAGCACAAGAAGGACATGGAACTGTTGGAGAGAGTCTAGAGGAGGCCATGAAGATGCTCAGAGGGCTGCAGCAGCTCTGCTATGAGGACAGGCTGAGAGAGTTTGGGCTCTTCAGCCTGGAGAAGAGAAGGCTTTGAGGAGACCTTAGAGTAGCCTTCCAGTATCTGAAGGAGGCCTAGAGGAGGGCAGGGGAGGGACTATTCACAAGGTCTTGTAATGACAGGATGAGGAGGAATGGGTTTAAACTGGCAGAGGGGAGACAAACTGGATGTTAGGAGGAAGTTCTTTCCAGTGAGGGTGGTGAGGCACTGGCACAGGTTGCCCAGGGAGGTTGTGGCTGCTCCCTGCCTGGAGGTGTTCAAGGCCAGGTTGGATGAGGCCTTGAGTGACCTGTTCTAGTGGGAGGTGTCCCTGCCTATGGCACAGTGGGTTTGGAACTGGATGATCTTTGAGGTCCCTTCCAACCCAAACCATTTGATGATCATATGAAATGAGGCAATTAGGAGGATGAATCCAGCCAGCAGCTATCCCTGGCAGACAGTAGGTTGTTGCTGGATTCTGGGAACCTACCTAGATTTCCTGGAGAGAAGTGCAAGTGCATGATAAACCTTGTTCACACAAGGCCACTGTCATCTGCTGTTTATCCAGTCCCCAGTCGGGTTCTGTTCTCGCTCAGCTCATCTTGGAGCAGTCTCTGAGGCCAGCTGCATGTATAATTGAGCTATTTCTGTCACAAATAACAATCATGTGGGCAAGGCTGCTTCTTCCTGGCCATAGTGTGGGGTTGGTTTTTTTCATCTACTCAGTGGGTGCTGTCTCTGTTGGGTCATCTGAGCTTCTTAGCTTTGAGGGTGACTCCTAGAAACCTGTGTGGTTGCAGGCTAGGAGTGCTGGAAAGCAGCAGGAGCTCTGAAGTACCCCACTGTGTACCTGGCCTCCACAAGTAATTCCCTGTGACAAAATGCTGCTGGACAAAGGTCTGCAGAGACTCAAGTAACAATCCTGAGCACTTGGCTTGGGAATATTGCAACAGTGAAGTCAGAGGGACTTGTGGGTGCTGGTGGATGAGAAGCTCAACGTGAGCCAGAAGTGTGCACCTGCAGCCCGGAAAACCAGGGACCAACATTGGTGAGACAGCTCATTGAACAGTGCCTGAACCCACTTGCTCCTCTGGCTCATGGCAAGATCGTGGGCTGCATCAGGAGAAGTGTGGCCAGCAGGTGGAGGGAGGTGATTCTCCTCCTCTACTCCACCCTCGTGAGACCCCACCTGGAGTACTGCATCCAGTATTGGAGCCCCTGGGACAAGAGGGATGTGGACATGCTGGAGTGTGTCCAGAGAAGGGCCACGAGGATGCTCAGAGGGCTGCAGCACCTCTGCTGTGAGCACAGACTGAAAGAGTTGGGGCTGTTGAGTCTGGAGAAGAGGAGGCTCCCAGGTGACCTTCTTGTGGTCTTATTGTGTATCTGAAGGGGGCCTACAGAAAAGCTGGGGACGGACTTTTTAGGGTGTCAGGTAGTGACAGGAGTAGGGGGAATGGAGCAAAGCTGGAGGTGGGGAGATTGAGAGTGGATGTGAGGAGGAAGTTGTTGAGCATGAGAGTGGTGAGAGGCTGGAATGGGTTGCCCCTGCAGGGAGGTGTTTGGGGCCAGATCCCTGGAGGTGTTTGCAGCCAGGCTGGCAGAGGCTGTGGGCAGCCTGATGTAGGGTAGGGTGTCCCTGGGCATGGCAGGGGGGTTGGAACTGGATGATCCTTGTGGTCCCTTCCAACCCTGACTGATTCTATGATTCTTCAGAAGATGCAAAGAATCCTTTTCATGTCACTGTTTTTGGCAAGGTGGTTTTGTTGTGTTCCTGCTGCTCCTGTAGCAGTAGAGCCCGGTACAAATCGTATCCAGCTGTGCACACAGACAAGCAGCCAGGCAGGGCTGACCACTGGACGAGATCCCTGCTGGGTGGGGGTGGTGATTTGTGGGGTTGGGATTTTTTTGTCTGTTTGTTTTGGTTTTTGGGGTTTTATTTTTGTTTTAAGAGCAAAAAATAACCTGGCTTGTTTTTTCAGCTTGTGGTTTGCACAACCCTCTGTCCAAAAACATCCTTTTAGTTTAAAAATTGAGTGGACTGCAGCAAGGAAAAGGAAAAACTACTAAAAGGAAAAACAGAGGGTGCTGAGATGCTGTCCTCTGTCACCTCCTGGACTGCACTTGCTTTTCAATGGTCTCATTACAGCCTGCACGTTGTGTGGTGTGAAATTGTGCTTCAGGGCAGCTCCTGCCTTGCTCCTGTTGTTGAAGCAGCCAGAATTTTGCTATGGATTTAGTCTTTGAATAATAGAATGGTTTAGGTTGGAAGAGACCTCAAAGATCATCCAGCTCCAACCCCCCTGTGCCACAGGCAGAGACACCTCCCACTAGAACAGGTCGCTCAGGGCATCATCCAGCTTGGCCTTGAACACCTCCAGAGAGGGAGCAGACACAACCTCCCTGGGCAACCTGTGCCAGTGTCTCACCACCCTCACTGTGAAGAACTTCCTCCTAACATTCAAGGCAAACTTCTGTCTCAAGTTCACAACCACAATACTACAGAATTTCTTAGATTGGAAAAGCCCTTCAAGATCATCGAGTCCAATCCTTATATTCACACTGACAGATCCTTGACTGAACCAAATCCCTCAGCACAAAATCTAATCACTATGAATCACTATGGTTGGAAAGGACCACCAGGATCATAGAATCATAGAATCAGTCAGGGTTGGAAGGGACCACAAGGATCATCTAGTTCCAACCCCCCTGCCATGCCCAGGGACACCCTACCCTAGATCAGGCTGCCCACAGCCTCTGCCAGCCTGGCTGCAAACACCTCCTGGCATGTGGCCCCAACCACCTCCCTGGGCAACCCATTCCAGGCTCTCACCACTCTCATGCTCAACAACTTCCTCCTCACCTCCACTCTGAATCTCCCCACCTCCAGCTTTGCTCCATTCCCCCTAGTCCTGTGACTACCTGAGAGCCTAAAAAGTCCCTCCCCAGCTTTTCTGTAGGCCCCCTTTAGATCCTGGAAGGCCACAAGAAGGTCACCTGGGAGCCTCCTCTTCTCCAGACTGAACAGCCCCAACTTTTTCAGTCTGATCATCCAGTCCACAAAGGTCTCCCCAATACTCCTCCTCCCACCAGTCCACTTGAGTTGAGGTCTGCATCTTGTCAGACTTTCTTTGCTGCACCATAAGGACCTCTCCTCTTGACCCTGACAATAAGAGTTAAATTAACTTGACTGAAGGGGACTGGGACCAGTTTAAGGCCAATAGCTGGGATAGGAGGAGGTGGTGGCTGCTATACTGAGCAGCTCTCTTCGCTTTCTTTGCCCTGGAGAAAGTCTTTGTAGATTTTTAGGCCTTTATAAACCCTCTCAAAGCTGTTCAGTGTGTGCTTCGTGTTGATGGCAAAACTCTGAGTTCCTCTTCTCCCTTGGGCTACTCCCTTGGGATCTCAACACTGGAACAGGTTGCCCAGGGAGGTGGTTGAGGCCCCATCCCTGGAGATATTCCAGGTGAGGCTGGACAGGGCTCTGGGAAACCTGATCTTGTAAAATGAGGATGTCCCTGCTGACTGCAGGGGTGGGCAGGTCAGACTGGATGACCTTTGGAGGTTCCTTCCAGCCCAGCCCGTTCTATGATTCTATCACATTAGCACTCCCCTGTAGCAGGTCAGGAGTCAGCAGGGTCATTTGGTGTCTGTCATGCCCAGCCCTTGCTGGGGCACTGTCAGTCTGCTTTCCTCCTGCTTGAGGTGGGGAGCTCCTGGGCATGAGGAGTAACTTGTACGTTTCCTCATGTGGCAGTTACTCTTTTCTCTCTCTGATCTTCTCTTGCTGTCTTAGCTTTACCCTGTGGTGAGGGATGAGTCATGGAGTCAACTGATCTTACGTCCTTAGACACTGAGCCAGTGTGGAGCAGGGAGTGGCAGGAGTGCTTGGTGGCCATGAGGGAGGGTGAGCTGGCCACAGCTTTCATAGAATGGTTTAGGTTGGAAGAGACCTCAAAGCTCATCCAGCTCCAACCTCCTTGTGCAATAGGCAGGGACACCTCCCACTAGAACAGGACGCTCAAGACCTCATCCCACTTGGCCTTGAACACCTCCAGGGAGGGAGCAGCCACAACCTCCTGGGCAACCTGTGCTAGTGTCTCACCGCCCTCACTGTCAAGAACTTCCTCCTAACATCCAGTTTAAATCTCCCCTCTGCCAGTTTAAGCCCATTCCTCCTCATCCTGTCATTACAAAACCTTGTGAATAGTCCCTCCCCAGCCTTCCTCTAGGCCCCCTTCAGATACTGGAAGGCTACTCTAAGGTCTCCTGGAAGCCTTCTCTCCTCCATGCTGCAGAGCCCCAACTCTCTCAGCCTGTCCTCATAGCAGAGCTGCTGCAGCCCTCCAGCAATTCCATGTCCTTCCTGAGCTGGGGGCTCCAGAACTGCACACAGTACTCCAGGTGGGGTCTGAGGAGAGCAGAGCAAAGGGGTGAAAGGTGATGGTGCCTCAAGCTCTGAGGCTGCTGAGGACTACCCCTCAGTGGCCCCAGGGGATGCTGCACTGGGTGGGAGCTGTGCCTCATGCTGGACCCATCAGGTCTTCTCCACCCAGCAGCTGAGCAGAGCAACGTTTTGTGCAGATGGCAGCCTGGCCTGGAGTCAGCCCTGGGGCTTGGCGCGTCAGCACCACAGCTTGCTCCTTGCCTCAGCAGCAGGTGGATCGCTTACAGCCAGAGAGGAGATGAAAAGGAGTAGAGGGCCCAGCTATCGTTTATTAACACTGCTGGGTTGTGTTTCTCTGCAGTGCTGGAGCAGGTGCAGAGAAGGGCAACGAGGCTGGGGAGAGGGCTGGAAAACGTCACCTATGAGGAGCGGCTGAGGGAACTGGGGTTGATTAGTCTGGAGAAGAGGGGGCTAAGAGGGGACCTCATTGCCCTCTACAACTACCTAAAAGGAGGTTGTGGTGAGGCTGGTGCTGATCTCTTCTCCCAAAATGCTAGTGATAAGACAAGAGGAAATGGCCTCAAGTTGTGCCAGGGGAGGTTTAGATTGGATGTTGGGAGGAAGTTCTTTCCTGAGCAGGTGGTCAAGCAATGGAAGGGGCTGCCCAGGGAGGTGCTGGAGTCACCATCCCTGGAGGTGTTTAAGGGAAGAGTGGATGTGGTGCTTGAGGCTGTGGTCTGGTGATGAAGGATGCTGGGATGAAGGTTGGCCTGGCTGATCCTGGTGATCCTTTCCCACCATAGCCATTCACAGCGATTAGATGTTGTGCTGAGGGATTTGGGTTAGTCAAGGACTTGTCAGTGTGAAACTACTGATTGCACTCCATGATCTTGAAGGGCTTTTCCAAGCTAAGGAATTCTGAGATCCTGTGTTCCTGTGTAAGACTAATGTGGGACTTGCAGGCAGCTGATGAAAGAGAAGACAGCTCACCAGGAGACAGGGGAGAACTCGGAGGAGGACTTTTAAGAGGCTCAGTGGGAGATGGGAAGGTCTGGGTACTTCTCAAAATCTCTCAGAGGCTGGAAAAGTCTGAGAGAGCCAGGGAATAACAGGAGGAAAGAAGTTAAAGAAAGAAAGAAGCCATAGGGAGGCCAGCTGAGGAGGGATGGCAGCAACTGGGCAGTCATCTTGGTACTGCAGAGCAGGTAGATACATTCACTCTTGTTCTCTTTTCTCTGGTGTTTCCTGTTTGATGAATAGTTTGAAGGTAGTGTTACATCTGCAACATCTTTCCTGTCGTCCAGCTGTTGCTGGGGGGGCAGCTTAGCCACACTGAGGCCTTACCACCTTGCCAGCAGAAGTGAACTTGGGTTCCGTGAAGCTGTTTCTAGGCTTAGCTATTGGAGAGCAAGCTTAGAAATGCCCTAAAAAAAATGTCTGTAGAGTTTGGTGGAAAATCAGGCATCCTTTACAGAGGTTTGGTAACTTCCTTCAGCAGTCTGCAGTAGGGATGAAGTTGCTAGCTAAGCTCTTCTTGCATCTCAGATGGCCCAAAACAGAGATGGTCATAAAGGACATCCTACTGCCAGGGTTGCAGTGTCTCATCTTGTTTGGTGACAGTCATGCTTCTAATCCTGTGCATAAGGAGAAGTGTGGCCAGCAGGTCGAGGGAGATGCAAGCAACAATCCTGAGCACTTTGCTTGGGAATATTGCAACAGTAAAGAGGGACTTGGGGGTGCTGTTGGAGAAGAAGCTCAACATGAGTCAGCACTGTGCCCTTGCAGCCCAGAAAGCCAAGCGGAGGCTGGGCTGCAGCAGGAGCAGTGTGGCCAGCAGGGCCAGGGTGGCAATTCTCCTCCTCTACTCTGCCCTGGTGAGACCCCACCTGGAGTACTGCATCCAGTTCTGGAGCCCCTGGGACAAGAGGGATGTGGACATGCTGGAGCATGTCCAGAGAAGGGCCACGAGGATGCTCAGAGGGCTGCAGCACCTCTGCTGTGAGGACAGACTGAAAGAGTTGGGGCTGTTCAGTTTGGAGTAGAGGAGGCTCCCAGATGACCTACTTGTGGCCTTCCAGTATCTGAAGGGGACCTACAGAAAAGCAAGGGAGGGACTTTTTAGGGTGTCAGGTAGTGACAGGAGTAGGGGGAATGGAGCAAAGCTGGAGGTGGGGAGATTCAGATTGGATGTGAGGAGAAAGTTGTTGAGCATGAGAGTGGTGAGAGGCTGGAATGGGTTGCCCAGGGAGGTGTTTGGGGCCAGATCCCTGGAGGTGTTTGCAGCCAGGCTGGCAGAGGCTGTGGGCAGCCTGCTCTAGGGTAGGGTGTCCCTGGGCATGGCAGGGGGGTTGGAACTAGATGATCTTTGTGGTCCCTTCCAACCCTGACTGATTCTATGATACTATGACAGGACAAGAGGCAATAGGTGGCAGTTGAGGCATAGGAGGAGGTTCTATGTGAAGTTGAGGATGAATATTTTCCCTGTGAGTATGACAGAACCCTGGAACAGGCTGCCCAGGGGGATTGTGGAGTCTCTCTCTCTGGAGGTTTTCAAAACCCACCAAGATGTGTTCCTGTGTGATCTGCTCTAGGTGACCCAGCTCTGGCAGGGGTGTTGGACTGGATAAGTTTTCGTGGTCCCTTCCAGCCCCTGACATTCTGTGATTCTCTGATTCCATGAAAGGGAATGAAGCCCAACAGCATCAGTGCAGCTCAGTAGGAATCACAGGAGGAGCTTGTGTGTGATGGTTCAGCAGTTATCCCCTACACCCCCTTCTGAAATAACCAACTGAGCCAGATGGAAGTTAAGGAATTAATCTTTATATTTACAGCTTTGCACAATATACAAGCAGATATTTACAATGTAGAACAGGTATTTACAGATACACACAGTGAAAAGGTAATACAGAAACACCACAGCCCTCCCAGAGATCAAAATCCCTAAGAGGGGTTTCTAACCACCCCTACCACCTTTCTCCCCTTCCCCAGTCTTATCTCAACATCTGTTGATGCAGCAGAAAGGCAAAGGTAGATCAGCCAGGGGGGTTAGCAGTAGGAAAAGAAGTTTGTGGAATTTTTAAGAATCAGCTACACAAGGCAGGGACAAAGGAGCCTTGCAAGAAAGCAGCCACAGCCCAGAGAGGTCTGAAGCACTCTGACTTACCTATATTTGGGTTACAACTCTTAAAATATTTTTTTTTTCTTTCTCAGTAGAGCTGTGAGTGCAGTAGCATCATCTGTTTTCCTCTCTCAGCCTATAGCCTAATTTTTCATCCAAATCCTCCAATTAGTTCAAACCAGCACAGCAAGCACGTTGGAGACCTTTCAGATTCTGCAAACCTACACACGTGGCTTGGCTTTTAGCTGTATTAAGAGGTCCAAGCCTGTGAAGGCTTTTTTGTAGGCCCCCTTCAGATCCTGGAAGGCCACAAGAAGGTCAGCTGGGAGCCTCCTCTTCTCCAGACTGAACAGCCCCAACTCTTTCAGTCTGTCCTCATAGCAGAGGTGCTGCAGCCCTCTGAGCATCCTCATGGCCCTTCTCTGGACACACTCCAGCATGTCCACATCCCTCTTGTAATATGGGCTCCAATTTCTCACTCAAATTCTCCAATTAGTTCAAACCAGCACACCAGGGTGAGAGAGAGACCAGCAGCCAGAGTGACCTGGCTTAGCTCTGCCTTGTTTACCTTTTGGTTCTTACGCTCACACTTCTCGGCAAACCTATGAGTGGAGCAGACACCGTTTTGTTTTCCTTTCTCAGCCTATGATCTAATTCCTCACAAAAAATCCTCCAGTTAGCCTCAAACCGGTTGGAAAAGGTCAGGAAAACTTAGTAAAAGAGGCTGAGAGCAGAACCTGGAAACCTTGCTCCAGGCGTGCAAATAACAAAGAGGCTGAGAGCGGAGCCTGGAAACCTCGCTCCGGGCGTGCAAACAACTGATGTCAAATGGCATTTCCATTGATATTTATTCTGGAGCCAGCGCAGGAATTACTTGTGTGAGTTCCCTGTGCTAAGTGACACAAAGAGGTGGATTAGGGACAGGAATTGCTTGTGTGAGCTCCCTGTGCCAAGTGACACAAGAGAGGTGGATTAGGGAGGCGTTGTGGTTTCGTTTGTCCTTCAGCTGGTTAGGCGCTTGCCAAACGAGTGCCGGGCGGCAGGAGCCTTCTCTTCCTTGACTCGTGGAAATTTCCAACGTGCTGGAAAGAAAACAGGAGTCTCATTTTTGTAATCAGGCCTTGAAACATTCAGGAGGGTTGATCTGGAAGCCGGAGTGTGGTTAAATACTCTGCGGAAACAGGATAGCTCTGCAAGGCAGCTGGCCCAGGTCCAAGGTGACTAACCCAGCCCTCTCCTTCTCGGTGAGGGATCACCTCCTAGAAGCCTTCAGGAGTGCTTACTGGTGGGGAGTGGGGGCCCTGCAGCAGCGTTTGGCTGGGCCCTGCAGCCTGGGCTATGAAAAACTCAGCTGCTTCTCAGTTTGGGGATAGAATTGTAGAATCAGTCAGGGTTGGAAGGGACCACAAGTATCAGCCAGTTCCAACCCCCCTGCCATGCCCAGGGACACCCTACCCTAGAGCAGGCTGTCCACAGCCTCTGCCAGCCTGGCTGCAAACACCTCCAAGGATGTGGCCCCAAACACCTCCCTGGGCAACCCATTCCAGGCTCTCACCACTCTCATGCTCAACAACTTTCTCCTCACATCCAATCTGAATCTCTCCACCTCCAGCTTTGCTCCATTCCCCCTAGTCCTGTGACTACCTGACACCCTAAAAAGTCCTTCCACAGCTTTTTTGTAGGCTCCCTTCAGATACTGGAAGGCCACAAGTAGGTCACCTGGGAGCCTCCACTTCTCCAGCCTGCACAGCCCCAACTCTTTCAGTCTGTGCTCACAGCAGAGGTGCTGCAGCCCTCTGAGCATCCTCGTGGCCTTTCTCTGGACACACTGCAGCGTGTCCACATCCTTCTTGTAATAGGTGGTCCCAGACTTGCTGTTTGTTTGGACAAAGAATGACTTCTGGATTCCACCTTAGGGATTTTGTTGTCAAGCCTGTTGCACAGGCTGATCTGAGACCCAAGGCAGGACACTGGTGTGTGGTTTAGTCGAGAAAGAGGAGAAGCAATATTTCAAAAGTAGGTATTTTGTGACTGGGTAATAAGTTCCATAAAGAGAGTTTGCAGGACAGATTCTTCCCCATAGCAACCCATGTTAGGTAAATAAAAGCAGCCCAGAAGCAAGTGTCAGTGCTTTGCAACCCTTCCCATTGCAGAGTGTGCATTTGCTCGGAGCCAGGATGCCTGCAGGGAGGACAGGCAGCTTGGTTTGTCTACAGGAATTTTGAGCCTGTGTTGTGGAGGAGCTTGAGCAAGCACAAATACCCTTAGTGCTCTGAGGCTTGGTGTGGGTTTTATGAAATAGGTATAGAATCAGAAGAAGGTATAGAAGAGACCTCCATGATCATCCAGTCCAGCCTACCACCCTATCCAATCAACTAGACCATGGCACTAAATGCCCCATCCAGTCCTTTCTTGAACACCTCCAGGGATGGGGACTCCACCCCCTCCCTGGGCAGCCCATTCCAATGCCAATCACTCTCTCTGGCAACAACTTCTTCCTAACATCCAGCCTAGACCTCCCCCAGCACAACTTGAGACTGTGTCCTCTTGTTCTGTTGCTGGTTGCCTGGGAGAAGAGACCAACCCCACCTGGCTACAACCTCCCTTTAGGTAGTTGTAGAGAGCAATGAGGTCTGCCCTGAGCCTCCTCTTCTCCAGGCTGCCTCACCCCCAGCTCCCTCAGCCTCTCCTCACAGGGCTGTGCTCCAGGCCCCTCACCAGCTTTGTTGCACTTCTCTGGACACCTTCCAGTACCTCAACATCTCTCTTGAATTGAGTGGCCCAGAACTGGACACAGGACTCAGGATGTGGCCTGAGCAGTGCCAAGTACAGGGGCAGGATAACCTCCCTTGTCCTGCAGGCCACACTGTTTCTGATCCAGGCCAGGAAGCCATTGGCTCTGCTGCCCACCTGGACACACTGCTGGCTCATGTTCAACCTAGTATCTCCTAGCACCCCCAGGTCCCTCTTTGCCTGGCTGCTCTCCACCCATTCTGTCCCCAGCCTGTAGCACTGCTTGGGGTTGCTGTGGATATTCTAAGCTGTAGCAAACCCTTAGCCCATCTTACACACTTCTCTGCCCTCCCTAGCCATCAGGATGCTGTGACAGCTGGGGGGAAATCAGTGTCCCAAGTTGTACCTTTGTAGTTGTGCTGTGTTGAGAGGTGCAGGCACAGCTTCTCTGTGAAGAGATGAAGGCTAGAATTTAGGGCTAGGGGTCAGCCTCAGATGAGAAATTTCCTACACTCTTGAAGAATACCCTGAAATTCCAGTTGCATTTTTCTTCCTTTGTAATCAACATTTGATGGCCTGTATCTCTGGAGCAGGAGCTGTAGTCTTGGGGTTTGGATCAGAATTGTGGAGGTGAGCTTGTACACAGGATCTGCCTCCAAGTTCCTGCAAGTCTTGAAGTACTTCTCTAGCCTTATAAAAACCCCATGAAGATTAATAGGAGGATTGAATCTGACTCCAGTGTCAGTGTCCAGTTTTAGTCACCACAGTTTAGGAGGGAATTGAGGTGCTGGAGCAGGTGCAGAGAAGGGCGATGAGGCTGGGGAGAGGGCTGGAAAACGTCACCTATGAGGAGCGGCTGAGGGAGCTGGGGTTGGTTAGTCTGGAGAAGAGGAGGCTGAGAGGGGACCTTATTGCCCTCTACAACTACCTAAAAGGAGGTTGTGGTGAGGCTGGTGCTGGTCTCTTCTCCCAAATTACCAATGATAGGACAAGAGGAAATGGCCTCAGGTTGTGTTAGGGGAGGTTTAGATTGGATGTTGGGAGGAAGTTCTTTTCTGAGCAGGTGGTCAGGCACTGGAAGGGGCTGCCCAGGGAGGTGCTGGAATCACCATCCCTGGAGGTGTTTAAGGGAAGAGTGGATGTGGTGCTTGAGGCTGTGGACTGGTGATGAAAGATGCTGGGATGAAGGTTGGCCTGGCTGATCCTGGTGATCCTTTCCAACCATAGCCATTCACAGCAATTAGATGTTGTGCTGAGGGGTTTGGGTTAGTCAAGGACTTCTCAGTGTGAAACTAAGGATTGGACTCCATGATCTCTCGCAATATTCTCCCCCTCTACTCTGCTCTGCTGAGACCCCACCTGGAGTACTGCATCCAGTTCTGGAGCCCCTGGGACAAGAGGGATGTGGACATGCTGGAGGTGTCCAGAGAAGGGTCACGAGGATGCTCAGAGGGCTGCAGCACCTCTGCTATGAGGACAGATTGAAAGAGTTGGGGCTGTTCAGTTTGGAGAAGAGGAGGCTCCCAGGTGACCTTCTTGTGGTCTTATTGTGTATCTGAAGAGGGCCTACAGAAAAGCTGGGGACGGACTTTTTAGGGTGTCAGGTAGTGACAGGACTAGGGGGAATGGAGCAAAGCTGGAGGTGGGGAGATTCAGGAGGAAGTTGTTGAGCATAAGAGTGGTGAGAGGCTGGAATGGGTTGCCCCTGCAGGGAGGTGTTTGGGGCCAGATCCCTGGAGATGTTTGCAGCCAGGCTGGCAGAGGCTGTGGGCAGCCTGATGTAGGGTAGGGTGTCCCTGGGCATGGCAGGGGGGTTGGAGCTGGCTGCTCCTTGTGGTCCCTTCCAACCCTGACTGATTGATTCTCTGATTCTATGATCTTGGAGGAAATTCTGTGATGAAATTTTCACTCCTCAAACTGTTTCTGATCCAACCTGCGTAGAAAGCAATGCCAGAGCACTGCCTCAGCCACTCACCTTTTGGTATTTAGAGGGTTTGTTCTGTTTCTCTGTTTTGGATACTCAGTGTGCCTGCTTTTGCTTCCTGCTCAGCACGGCTGTCAGATAACTGTTGTGTTGTGCCACCTTTAAGAGTGTCTCTTGTTTTCAGGGCTTTGTTTGGTGTCAGAGCAGGATATCCCATGCAGAGCCCTGGGAAGTCCAATTGTTCTGCTGACCTGAAGAACCTAGGAAAATGAAAATAATTGAAATAAATCATAGGAGATTTCTTGAGGGGCCTCAAGGTCACATCAACACTACCTGCACTGTTTCTGGCAGCCTGTTAAGATTTCTGTCTGGAATCTTAATTCCTGTCTTCCTGCTGTTTTGGCCCTAGAATGCCTCCAGTCACTACTGAATGTGGTAGCTTAAGGTCATAATCTTGTTGCAGTGTTCATGGAGGCCATGTAGTAACATGGATTTACCAAGGGCAATCAGGCTTGACTAATCTGAGCCTTCTATGATGCTGTAACTGAATGGGTAGCTGCAGGAAGAGCAGTGGATGTAGTCTGCCTTGACCTTAGCAAGGCTTTGGACACTCTCTCCCTTAACATCCTTGTGAGCAAGCTCAGGAGGTGTGGGATAGAAGAGCAGGCAGTGGCATGGGCTAGGAACTGACTGCACAACAGAGTGGTGATCAGTGGTGCCAAGGCCAGCTGGAGAGCTGTAACCAGTGGAGTCCCCCAGGGATCAGTGCTGGGTCTGGTCCTGTTCAATATCTTCACCAATGCCATTGATGAGGGCACAGACAGACAGACAGAGTCTGCTCAGCAGGTTTGCTGAAGACACCAAACAGGGAGGCTTGGCTGAGACACCTGGAGGCTGTGAGACCATGCAGTGAGGCTTGGACAGGCTGAGAGCTGGGCACAGAAGAACCTAATGAGGGTCAACAAGGACAAGTGCAGAGTCCTGCAGCTGGGAAGGGACAATAACTGCACCAGTACAGGCTGGGAGGTGACCTGCTGCAGAGCAGCCCTTTGGAGAAGGACCTGGGAGTGCTGGTGGGCAGCAAGTCCTGCATGGGACAGCAATGTGCCCTGGTGGCCAAGAAGGCCAATGGGGTCCTGGGGTGCATTAAGAGGAATGTGTCCAGCAGACAGAGGGAGGTTCTCCTGCCCCTCTACTCTTCCCTAGTGAGGCCTCACCTGGAGTGTTGCTTTCAGTTCTGGGTTCCCCAGTACAAGTGGGACAGGGATCTGCTGGAGAGAGTCCAAAGAAGGGCTACAAGGATGCTGAGGGGACTGCAGCACTGCCTGATGAGGGGAGGCTGAGAGCCCTGAGGCTGCTTAGTCAGGAGAGGAGAAGGCTGAGAGGGATCTGAGCAATGTCTATAAATAGCTGAGGGCTGGGGGTCAGGAACGAAAGGACAGGGACAGCCTCTGCTCACTTGTGCTGTGGGACAGGACAAGGAGCAATGGATGGAAACTGCAACACAGGAAGTTCCAGCTCACCATGAGAAAGAACTTCTTGACAGGAAGGGTCCCAGAGCACTGGCACAGGCTGCCCAGAGAGGTTGTGGAATCTCCTTCTCTGGAGCCTTTCCAGCCCTGTCTGGATGTGTTCCTGTGTGATCTGCTTTAGATTCTCTGGTCCTGCTCTGGCAGAGGGGTTGGACTGGAAGATTTCCAGAGGTCCCTTCCAACCCCTAACATCCTGTGATCCTGTGATTTGTGGATTACTGGGACAGATTAACAGAACAGAGAGTGTTTCTCCTGCCTTTGCTGTGAAGTTAGCAGTACCAAAATCGTGGTCTTCTTCTGGTGTTCCTAAAAACAGCAGCAGGTGCTCTTCTCCTCTCAGGCTTTGAGTCAATGTTGTCTCCTTCCCCTGAAAAACAAAGGGCTTTGCTGTTTCCTCTTCCCCAGCCTAATCCTTCAGGGCTCCTTAGTACAACTTTGCAGAGGCAGAAGAAAGGGAGGTGAGGGAAGATTAATTTGCATGCCCTTAGAGATGTGAGTGTTGCTGCTTCGTTCTCTCGCTACCTGCATTCTCCACCACTTGTTGCTGCCAGTGTGCAGACAAATGCAAGGACACAGTTTGGATTGAAGCAGCTGCTCTTTATTCCAGCAAGGATAAGGCCTGTGCAGGGCAAAGGACCAAAAACAAGAGACCAAAAAGGCTCTGTCACCCTCAGGGTGACTCCTTTTATCCTGTCGTCCAAACAAGGCATTAGCATAATCCAGGCAAGTACAATCCAGTCTTGAACATACCTCATGTCTTGCTTGCCCCCTGAGCCAGATGTCTCCCTATCTTTCCTCCCCTGTGGGAGGCATCCTGAAGCTGTGGGAATGAAGGTCAGGTTATTCTTGCTCTCTTACATTGGATTCCCACAAGGTGAGGATGGGCAGGAGAGGATGTTCAAGGCCAGCCTGGATGAGGTCTTGAGTGACCTGTTCTAGTGGGAGGTGTCCCTGCCTATGGCACAGGGGGGTTGGAACTGGATGATCTTTGAGGAGGTTTGATGCATGTGTGTGTGAGGGACTGCAAACAGCTCCCTTGAAATGAGCTCCTCTGTCATGTTCAGTTTCGAGCAACCTTTGGCAGCAGCTTTTGGACTTGTATGTTTGCAAGGCACCTAAGGGTCGTATCTGAGGGAGTGGATTACTGCATCTCTGTGCCTGCTCAGCCAGGAATAAGGCAGCTAATGATGAACAAAACCCTGCTTCGTGCCTGCCAGATTTTTCTCACCCTGTCCTTGCAACAAAATAGGAGGAAAGGAAAATGCCTTTATGCAAAGCAGCCCCCTGGACCTGCTGAGGCTGCTGAGTAAAACCTTTAGCAAGGTTACAAAAGGGCTGGGTAGCCTGTGGGTGTTAATAGCATTTGCAGCTATGAGCAGGGCAGAGTAATTAGATCTCACCCTTCAGAGGGGAAGCTGATCACCTGAGAGGGTCTGGGGTTTCTCCTTTGTACAGTTGTCAGGTTCCTTCACAGACTAATTGGAATGGTGAGTGCTGGCTGGGGCCAGGGACTCGACAGAGGCTGGCTGGATCGAGGCTCCAAATAGAGCAGCTCATGCCCCGAGGCCTGAGAGCTCCCCAGATGCTGCTCTTGACTCTGGCTGGGGCTCTTTGCTTGTAAGCATTTATTTGTGTGTTTCTCTTGAGCACAGCTTTGAGTACATCGCTTGGAAAGATTCAGCTGACTATGAGCCAGCAGTGTGCCCAGGCAGCCAAGGGGGCCGATGGCATCCTGGCTTGGATTAAAAATGCTGTGGCCAGCAGGAGCAGGGAGGTGCTTGTCCCCTTGGACTCAGCTTGGAGGCCACATCTTGAGTGTTGTGTTCAGTTGTGGGGCACCTGATTACAAGAGAGATGTGGAGGTGCTGGAGTAGGTCCAGAGGAGGGCAACGAAGCTGGGCAAGGGCCTGGAGAATAAATCATACAGAGAGCAACTGAGGAAGCTGGGGATGGTTAGTGTGAGGCAGAGGAGGCTGAGGGGAGACCTCATTGCTGTCTACAGCTACCTGAAGGGACATTGTGGAAAGGCTGCTTCTGGGTAGTGCTCACAGATAGTGGAATTGGAATAGGAATTGGAATAGGAACTGGAATAGAACAGAATCAAATCAGCCAGGCTGGGAGACGTCCAAGATCATCCAGTCCAACCTAGCACCCAGCTCTAGCCAATGGCACTAAGTGCTCCATCCAGTCCTTTCTTGAACACCTCCAGGGATGGTGACTCCACCACCTCCCTGGGCAGCCCATTCCAATGCCAATCACTCTCTCTGGCAAGAACTTCCTCCTAACATCCAGCCTATACCTTCCCTGGCACAACTTGAGATTGTGTAAACAGCACAAGGGGGAATGGCCTCAAGCTGAGGATGGGCAGATTCAGATTGGACATTAGGAGAAAGTTCTTCATTAAGAGAGTGGTCAGGCACTGGAATGAGCTGCCCAAGGAGGTGGTGGAGTCACCCACCCTGGATGTACTTAAGGGTAGTTTGGATGTGGTGCTCAGGGCTATGGTTTAAAATGAATCTTGTAAAGTAGGGTTCTAAGTTGGACTTGGTGATCCTGAGGGGCTTTGCCAACCTGGATGTTTCTGTGATTCTGTGATAGCTGCTGGATGAGATCTCCTCATCTCCACTTGCAGCTGAGAAGAGGCAGTCCTGGCCCCAGGCCCTGACTAGACCCAAAGCAAGAAGCATCTTCATCTTATTTACTCTTGTTGTGGCTTTTCTGTCACTTAACAGTTGGCTTTCTGGCTCTTGGAGCAAGAGATTGCCAACAGACTGCCTTCTGGGGGCTTTACAATACAGCATCTGTCTCAGCCTCCTCTTCAGCCACTTTCCCTTTCCTTTGTGTCCACCTGCCTCTGTTTCCAGAAGCAAGTTCAGCCAGCATTGCCTGGCTGTGGTGGCCAGCAATCTCTGCCCAGAATTTGTGGCAATGGCAGTGGGTGGCTGTGGTGGCCAGCATCCTCTGCCCAGGAGCACTGGCAGTGGCAATGGGTGGCTGTGGTGGCCAGCATCCTCTGCCCAGGAGCACTGGCAGTGGCAATGGGTGGCTATAGTGGCCAGCATCCTCTGCCCAGGAGCACTGGCAGTGGCAATGGGTGGCTATAGTGGCCAGCATCCTCTGCCCAGGAGCACTGGCAGTGGCAGAAAGTCATCTGCACAACTGAAAAAAAAAAATCTCTTGGTGCCTTTCCTTCATCTATCTCCAGGAACAAGCCAACTTTTGTTGCCCTATAAATTTCCCCCCCTGCCCCGTTTTCCTTGGTCCCTCTGTACTTTATCCTGTGCCACTCTTCTGATGCTCTCCTCCCTTCTCCCACCGAGCCAATGAGCCCTCTAAGCATTGAGTGCTGAATTTCAGTCTCTTTCAGCCCCGTTGGCAGCTGCTGGACTCTCAGAACCAGCGGTGCCTGCTCGGCTGCTGTGAGCGCGGTGCAAGCTCAGCAGCATTACTGATTGTGTGTGCAAGCAGGAATTGCTTCTGCTTTCCCATGGCAGTCTCTGAAGCACAAGATGTGCTTAGTTGCATGAATCGGTAGATTGCTCACCCAGAGTGTCTGACTGGAAGGTCTTCTGCCGAAGATAAATATGGATGTTGATCTTTGTAGCCGTCGACAGAAACCTGGAGCTTCAGATCAGAATCTGGGTGTGGGAAGACCTACTTGAGAAATTTGTGGCTGTTCGATACCTAGCAGGGTGTATTAGTTTAAGCTAGCCCCTCTGGGCTCAAAAGCTCAATTTGATTTGGGGGTAAAATAAAACAAACAAAAGGTTTATCAAGAAATAGAAGTTAAAGGGAAATACAGGGGGTGAGGGGAAAGGGAACAAAATACAAGATACAGGTAGAAGGTAAGGGGAATTACAGAGGATGGGGGAATGGGAACAAAATAGAAGATATAGGTATAAGGTAAGGGGAATTATAGAGGATGGGGGAAAGGGAACAAAATACAAGATACAGGTATAAGGTAAGGGGAATTACAGAGGATGAGGGGGAAAAAAGGGAACAAAATACAAGATACAGGTATAAGGTAAGGGGAATTACAGAGGATGGGGGAAAAAATGGAATAAAATAGAAGAATAAGGTAAGGGGAATTACAGAGGATGGGGGGAAAGGGAACAAAATTCAAGATATAAGTATAAGGTAAGGGGAATTACAGAGGATAGGGGAAAAGTGAACGAAATACAAAATATAAAATGCAGCCAGTAGATGGGGGTGGATGGAAGCTGAATCCAAGCAGTGAAGCTGGAAATTGGTGGTAAATGCAGAGGAATGCAAGATGATGGTGAAATGCAGTGAGTTATAGGGTTCCAAATATGGTTGCAGTTACAGACAGCTACAAGCTTGGACTGCCTCTTCCTCATTTTTGTGCCCACTAATGCTGCCTCGTTAGTGATAGGGACTGCAGTTACAGATGGCTACGAGCTTGGCCTGCACCTTGCTCATTTTTATGCTCACCAGCACTGCCTTGTTAGTGGGAAGGACTACAGTTACAGACAGCTACGAGCTTGGCCTGCCTCTTGCTCATCTTTGTGCTCACTAACACTGCCTCATTAGTGATAGGGACTGCAGTTACAGATGGCTACAAGCTTGGGCTGCACCTTGCTCATATTTGTCTGTCCTAAGCTCAGGAGGCCAGCAGGCTTGTAGAAGGAAACCAACACTGATCAAGCAGAGGGGGAAGGCAGGAGGTGTCAAGTGAAGCTGCTTTGAACCTGGAAGCTAACTTGACTTTGTGATGCCATTAACTGCATCACTGCTGTGTTTTAGGCATTGCAGGTGAATGTCCCATCAGGTGCATTCTTTGCCACCATTTCCTTCAAGAAAAGAAGACTGAAAGCTTTCATTCTGCAAATATCTACATGCTCAGAATATTCTGTCCATGGTTAAACCAATTAATGCTCTTGTTGTCATAGCACTGTACTCATTTTCCTTTGGGATTGCTTGCTAAAAGGCCAGGTTGGGTGAGGCCTTGAGCGACCTGTTCTAGTGGGAGGTGACCCAGCCTATGGCAGGGGGTTGGAACTGGATCATAGAATCAGTCAGGGTTGGAAGGGACCACAAGGATGACCTAGTTCAAACCCTCCTGCCATGCCCAGGGACACCCTACCCTAGATCAGGCTGCCCACAGCCTGGCTGCAAACACCTCCAGGGAAGTGGCTCCAGCCACCTTCCAGGCTTTCACCACTCTCACGCTCAACAACTTCCTCCTCACATGCAATCTGAATTGGAACTGGATGACCTTTGAGGTCCCTTCCAACCTAAACCATTCTATGATTCTATGTTCTTGTCCTTTTGGGTTAACAGAGCTCGCTCACAAGCCACCCTCCCACCACCCAGACAGGAGGGAAAGTAACACAAAAGAAAACCCCTGTGCTGTGCTGAGGAGTTTTACTGGAAGTGACAAAAAGGCACAACCACCTTAGCCTGTTTGCAGAGAAGCTCAGCAGAACGCAGCAGCAGAAGCCAGAGACAAAATGTTCCCCCTCCCACCCAAGCACACAACAGCAGCCAGCCCAGAGGAAAAGCCCAACAGACCAAACCCAGTAAGCAGAAGTAGCAAGTGGAACAGGAAGCCTCTCATGCTGCGGTCTGAATTTCAAGCCCCAGGATATATTGCTCGAGGCAGCACTTTGGTTTGGAAGCTGGCATGAGGGCAGCAGGTTCAACTCAACAGGTCTTCAGCTTGACCAAGGGGGCAATCTGAGGGACCCACTGAGAGGTTCCCAGTCACTAGTGGTGACCAATGAAAGCTCTGACATGGACTTTAGAACTAGGATCTGTCTTTAATATATGAAATTAGTAAGAAGGAAAGGAAATCTTTTAAGGGAGACAAAAGCCAATTTCCCTCTGTGTGTCAGTCTGCCAGCTCCAAGCAATGCAAACAACTCGAGGTCTCTGCACAAGGGGGTTGGAACTGGACGGTCCTTGAGGTCCCTATCAACCTAAACCATTCTATGATTCTGTGACTGTGCCAGAGTGTTAGAAGGCTCTCAGCTTCTCTACTTTGCCCTGGTGAGACCCCACCTGGAGTACTGCATCCAGTTCTGGAGCCCCCAGCACAAGAAGGACATGGAACTGTTGGAGAGAGTCCAGAGGAGGGCCACAAAGATGATCAGAGGGCTGCAGCAGCTCTGCTATGAGGAAAGGCTGAGAGAGTTGGGGCTCTGCAGCCTGGAGAAGAGAAGGCTTCCAGGAGACCTTAGAGTAACCATCTAGTATCTGAAGGGGGCCTACAGTTGGTCTGGGGAGGGACTGTTCACAAGGACGAGGAGTAATGGGTTTAGACTGGCAGAGGGGAGATTTAAATGGGATGTTAAGAGGAAGTTCTTGACAGTGAGGGTGGTGAGACACTGGCACAGGTTGCCCAGGGAGGTTGTGGCTGCTCCCTCCCTGAGGTGTTCAAGGCCAGGTTGGATGATGCCCTGAGCTACCTGTTCTAGTGGGAGGTGTCCATGCCTGTGGCACAGGGAGGTTGGAACTGGATGATCTTTGAGGTCTCTTCCAGCCTAAACCATTCTATGATTCTTTGACATGCAAGAGCATGTCCAGAGAAGGGCCACGAGGATGCTCAGAGCGCTGCAGCACCTCTGCTGTGAGGACAGACTGAATGATTTGGGGCTGTGCAGTTTGGAGAAGAGGAGGCTCCCAGGTGACCTTCTTGTGGTCTTATTGTGTATCTGAAGAGGGCCTACAAGAAAGCTGTGGAGGGACTTTTTAGGCTCTCAGGTAGTGACAGGAGTAGGGGGAATGGAGCAAAGCTGGAGGTGGGGAGATTGAGAGTGTTATGTGAGGAGGAAGTTGTTGAGCATGAGAGTGGTGAGAGTCTGGAATGGGTTGCCCAGGGGTGTGGTTGGGGCCACATGCCAGGAGGTGTTTGCAGCCAGGCTGGCAGAGGCTGTGGGCAGCCTGATCTAGGGTAGGGTGTCCCTGGCCATGGCCAGGAGGGTTTGAACTGGCTGATCCTTGTGGTCCCTTCCAACCCTGACTGATTCTGTGATTCTGTGAAGGTGCTGCATGCCTCGCCCTGCACTGCTCCCTGTTGGGGAGCAGAGCTTTGCCAGGCAGCAGGGCTGCTGCCCCAGACTGCCTATGTTGAGAGTTGGTGACTGCCCAAGTTCCTGGCTACAATTCTATGATTCTAAAAGAGCAGTTTATTTTGTTGAGCACTGCAGCTTCTTTTTTTTAGCCTGTACTCTGACATCACTTTGTTTCCTCTATGCAGGATATGAAAGCTGGAGGGAGCTGGCTAAGGCACTGGCAGACACCAATGTCCCAGGTGGGAACCCAAGCCTGCTGCTTTACTCTCCCCAGAAGCTGGCACACCAGGTGAGGAGACTTGAGACACTTTCTCGAGGTTTAGAGGGGAAACCTTCCCTTCTGATGCTGGCCCCAAGGTAATGGGTTTAAACCAGCAGAGGGGAGATTGAAACGGGATGTTAGGAGGAAGTTCTTCACAGTGAGGGTGGTGAGACACTGGAATGGGTTGCCCAGGGAGGTTGTGGATGCTCCCTCCATGGAGGTGTTCAAGGGCAGGTTGGATAATGCCCTGAGTGACCTGATCTAGTGGGAGGTGTCCCTGCCTATGGCACAGGGGCGTTTGGAACTGGCTGAGCTTTGAGGTCTCTTCCAGCCTAAACCATTCTATGATTCTTGAGGCAGAAAAGAGAGCATGCCACAGCGCAAAAGCTGAAGCTGACTCACAGCAGTGTGAATGTGCAGCAACTCTACTGGAGTCAATAACCTTATTTTAGGTGCACTGAGTGCCAATAGTGGGCTGAAGCTGGCCTGGTTTGTGGCACAGGACAGGAGCACTAAACAAGATGGAGGCAGAAATGAAAGGTTGGGAGACAGTTTAAGCATAGAATCAGTCAGGGTTGGAAAGGACCACAAGGATCATCTAGTTCCAGCTCCCCTGCCATGCCCAGGGACACCCTACCCTACATCAGGCTGCCCACAGCCTCTGCCAGCCTGGCTGCAAACACCTCCAGAGATCTGGCCCCAACCACCCCCCTGGGCAACCCATTCCAGGCTCTCACCACTCTCATGCTCAACAACTTCCTCCCCACATCCAGTCTGAATCTCCCCACCTCCAGCTTTGCTCCATTTCCCCTAGTCCTGTCACTCCCTGAAAGCCTAAGAAGTCTCTCCCCAGCTTTTCTGTAGGCCCTCTTCAGATCCTGGAAGGCCACAAAAAGGTCACCTGGGACCTCGTCCAAACTGAACATCCCCAACTCTTTCAGTCTGTCCTCATAGGAGAGGTGCTGTAGCCCTCTGAGCATCCTTGTGAAGCACAGCTCAGTACTGTTGCCTGGAGGAAGCATTGGAAGAGTATTGCTTGGACCTTTTTGAAACAAGGCTGGGGTTAGGAAAGGAGAGTGATCTCACTTTGTGCTAGGAAACAGTCACAAAGTACTGGTATCCTTTCCCCTCAGCCAAGGAACATTTTCAGCTTCCCATGCCCATGATAGCTCACCTGCCCTTTGGAAAAGGAGCTGGAGAACTTGCATTTCTCTCACATGTTCATGTGAGCAGGTTTGAGCCCTCTTGTGTATGTGTCAGTGCTGGGCCATTTAGGAGGCTATTTTGACTTTTCCTCTGCTTGTATTTCAGGGCCAAGAGCTGCAAAGAGATGGGAGGAATAAATCAAATTATGCAGCTGTGGGCAACCCTGTCCCATGGGTGCCAGAGGTAAGTGCATTTCTCCATTGGTTTGTGTGAGGGAGCTGTAGAGGCCCATGCAGGAAGAATCATAGAATCGTAGAATGGCTTTTGTTGGAAAAGACCTCAAAGCTCATCCAGTTCCAACCCCTCTGTGCCATAGGCAGGGACACCTCCCACTAGATCAGGTCGCTCAAGGACTCATCCAGCCTGGCCACAACCTCCCTGGGCAACCTGTGCCAGTGTCTCACCACCCTCACTGTCAAGAACTTCCTCCTAACATCCAGCTTCAGTCTCCCCACTGCCAGTTTAAACCCATTCCTCCTCATCCTGTCATTACAAGACCTTGTGAATAGTCCCTCCCCAGCCCTCCTGTAGGCCCCTTCACATACTGGAAGGCTTCTCTAAGGTCTCCCCGAAGCCTTCTCTTCTCCAGGCTGGAGAGCCCCAACTCTCTCAGCCTGTCTTCATAATGGAAGGCAGGGACCTCTGCCTGGCAATTCCCTTGCTTCACCCCCAGTTCCTTCCCTGTCCCACCTTCCTGCCTTAATGACACTCACAGACCTGGGCAGTTGCCAGGAGCCTCCAGATTCCTGATCGTTTCTCTGTGCCAACCATCAGTGCTCCCAGCACCACCCCACATCCTGGAGAGAGTGGCCAGCTGCTGCCTTCCTGAATGGTGAAGTTCATTCAGGGCTGGGAGTGCACAGAGCCAAGGATTCAACAAGTCAGTCTGGGGCTGCGGCACATAGAAGGGTCACGCTCTGCTTCCACGCTGGCATTTGCTTGCTGTCCTCCCCCTGTGTGTCATACAGGGGCACTCCTGGGGAACAGAGACCTTCTCCAGTGACCCTTGAAGACTGGGGCAAATGTTTGTTTGGTTTCCCTCATGCCTCTTACTCTTTCCTCCCCTCTTCCCATATCTTACCATTCCTCTTCCAATAAGGGAGCAATGCAGCTGGCTGTGGATGAGAGGGGCAGCAGCCAGGGGGGGATTTAGCTGTTGGAGTCAGCTCACTAAACTCCTCGAGCTGATTAGAGATCTGCACAAGTTAGAAGGGCCTCAGTGGCTCTCCTGGGAAGGGAACAGTTTGCTGCCCCTGCACTCGGGTCAGGAGGGTGAGTCCCTGCCTCTAGCCTTAGCACTGATCAGCTTAGCTCCCTGAACTGCAGGCTGAAGCTTTCCTGGCAGCAGCCAGCAGCAGTCACCCTCCAGTGCCCAGACCCAGACCAGACCATGGATGTGTTCTGCTCCATCAGCTCTGAGCAGTGCCAATCCCAGCTGAGCCTGGTGTTCCCTGGCAGGCAGTGTACAGGCAGGGGCAGGGCTGCCTCCCCAAGGAGCAGCTGCTGGTGAAGAACCAGCAGGATGCCAGGGCCAGGACTGCTGCCAGGCTGTGCACAGGGATGCACAGGGATGTGACTGATGACAGGGATGGCACAGAACACATCCTGCTCCTTTCTCCCACGATGCTGGGGCAATGCAGGATTTACAGGACATCCCTCAGGTTCTCAGAGGCTTTGCCCAGTGCCTCTGATCCCCTCTCTCGCAATTTCTCACAAGCATATTAGTCTTGCAACCTGCCAGCCATGGTGTGCAACAAGCCTTTGGTGGGTGAGGAGTGCAGCTAGTGGGAAGTGTGCTGTGGCTTGACCAAAGGGCAGTGTTTAGCACGGGAGTGATCTGCAAAGCCCTGCTTTGCTGCTGAGGGTGACCTCATGCCCCTGAGGGCTGCAGCACTGGGCAGAGCACCCAGCAGCCTGCAACCTCACGCTCTCCAGGATCTGAAGAGGGCTACAGAAAAGCTGGGGAGGGACATTTTAGGGTGTCAGGGAGCGACAGGAGTAGGGGGAATAGAGCAAAGCTGGAGGTGGGGAGATTCAGATTGGATGTGAGGAGGAAGTTGTTGAGCATGAGAGTAGTGAGAGCCTGGAATGGGTTGCCCCTGCAGGGAGGTGTTTGGGGCCAGATCCCTGGAGGTGTTTGCA
>VWZI01012348.1:16283-43328 GCA_013396835.1 Psilopogon haemacephalus | reverse complement strand
CAGGGCGGAGTAGAGGTGGAGAATCACCTCCCTAAGTAGACTGGGAGCGGTTTTGGGTGGCCTTGCCTCATTATTATAATATAATAATAATAGATATAATATTGTTATAGATAATAATATATAATCAATAATATAAAATATAACTATTATGTCTAATTAACAATAATATATTATCATTAATATAATATATAAAATATAATATATTATTATATATTATAAATATAATAGACATTATATATTGTAGTACTATCTATAATATTATTGTATGTAGTATATATCTATAATATTATTACAAATATTATATATCTATAATATTATTACAGATATTATAATTGTCTGTATAGTAATATTTTAATATTATTATATTTATTATGTGCTGCTATCCTGCTCCATCAGCTCTGCTCTCTAAGGTTGCTTGTGTGAGGCACCCACCTCCTTCACCACTGTTGTCTTTGTCTCTGCAAGGCAACATTTTTCTGCCCTTGCTGTGGGGGTCAGCAGAGCCACCCTGACTGCAAAGGGGGCTGATGGTTCACCAGCAGCAGCTGCAGGACATGGAGAGGGATCCACAGACACATATCTGTACAGAGCTGCTTGCTGTCCTCTTAACCACTGGCTGGAATTTCTCCTGGCCTGGGGATTAAGTTTGTTGTAACTCTGCCTAAATTAATTACCCTGGGTCAGTGATCCTATTGTCCCCTTCCCTGCAGCATCTCTTAAGAACTGAATTGCAGCCTGATTCCTGGGGAAGGGGGTGGCAGGTTGCCTCCCACAGGCTGGGGAGCTGGGCTTGATTTCAGTGGAGAGAGATATGCTTGCCAAACATCAATAATTAACAGGGTTGCAGAAGGTGACCAGCATGACCAGAAGAGAACAGGTTTCATACAATCAGAGAACTGTCAGGGCTGGAAGGGACCTCAAGGCTCATCCCCAGAGCACAGCATAGGGTATCAGTCACTGTGGGAGGGAATCATAGAGTCATAGAACTGTCAGGGCTGCAAGGGACCTCAAGGATCATCTAGTTCCAACCCCCCTGCCATGTGTCACACTAGATGAGGCTGTCCAGAGCCTCATCCAGCCTAGCCTAAAACACCTCTAGGGATGAGGCTTCCACCACCTCCCTGAGCAACCCATTTCAGGGTCTCACCATAGAATTAGGCAGAGTTGGAAGGGACCAGAAGGATCATCTAGTTCCAACCCCCCTGCCATGGGCAGGGACACCTCACACTAGATCAGGCTGCCCACAGCCTCATCCAGCCTGGCCTATTTCACCTTGGCCAGTGAGGCAGACAGCATAGGACCAACACAAAATGTCCAGAAGCCACTTCAGCCTCCTTTAGGCATTTAGGTTATTCCTGAAGACACAAGTTCAGTTCTTCTCTTTCAGTTTCAGGAGGTAAAATCAGCAGTTTAAGTCTTCAGCCTTGGACAATGTGGTGGAAGAAGTGTGAAATAAAGTTATGCCCTGCATAGGAAAAGCAGGGTTCAGCCTCACTCCTGAGTTCCTCAAGGTGCCCATGCACATCATCCCTACCCTCACTGTGCCTTCTAGGCACCAGGGGAAAGGCTTTCAGCTCCCAGCATCACCTCCACCACAGCAGGCCAGACAGATGTGGCTAATTTTGTTAATTAATTCAGGAGGATGCTTAGCTGTCACCAGGGCAAACCTGTGCTGTGGGACCATGAGTGCCACCCCTCATGCAGGTGCTGGGGGGAAGGATTTTCAGAAGTGCACCTGGTTAGCCTGGTTGTTCTCTTCTGCCTCTGCCGTTGCCTGTCTTCAGCTCTGAGAGGAGAAAGGTCTTGGCAGCACGAGGAGCATTTAAGATGTGTATCCTCAGTCATGTCTCTGCATCCTCAGGACTTCCTTCTCTCTAGAAGGAGGTGTGAGGAATATCCAGGAGCACAGTTTCTTGCAGGCAGCACCTGTGTAGGTGCCTAGAATCATAGAATCAGTCAGAGTTGGAAGGGACCACAAGGATCAGCCAGTTCCAACCTCCCTGCCATGCTCAGGGACATCTTACCCTAGATCAAGCTGCCCACAACCTCTGCCAGCCTGGCTGCAAACACCTCCAGGGATCTGGCCCCAAACACCTCCCTGCAGGGGCAACCCATTCCAGCCTCTCACCACTCTCATACTCAACAACTTCCTCCTCACATCCCATCTCAATCTCCCCACCTCCAGCTTTGCTCCATTCCCCCTAGTCCTGTCACTCCCTCACAGCCTAAAAAGTCCCTCCCCAGCTTTTCTGTAGGCCCCCTTCAGATACACAATAAAGCCACAAGAAGGTCACCTGGGAGCCTCCTCTTCTCCAGACTCAACAGCCCCAACTCTTTCAGTCTGTCCTCACAGCAGAGATGCTGCAGCCCTCTGAGCATCCTCGTGGCCCTTCTCTGGACACACTCCAGCATGTCCACATCCCTCTTGTAATAGGAGCTCCAGAACTGGATGCAGTAATCCAGGTGGGCTCTCACCAGGGCGGAGTAGAGGGGGAGAATCACCTCCCTGGCCCTGCTGGCCACGCTTCTCCTGCTGCAGCCCAGGCTCTGCTTGGCTTTCTGGGCTGCAAGTGCACACTGCTGCCTCATGCTGAGCTTCTTGTAGATGCTGGGTGAAACCAGAGGCTTGTGATGTGGCATCCTTCTGCTACCAAATCTGCTCTAAAAGGAAGCATCCTCTCCTTAAAGGACTAAAATGCCAAGTTATTGCTGCTTGTTCTGTCCCTGCCCACCTCCTTTCCTCCCCACCAGGTGTCAGGGCTTGGTGGGACAGGGAGGCTTTGCTGCTGACTTGTCTGTGTGGATTCTCACAAGTGCCCCACACGGCAGAGCTCGCAGCTAAGCCCAGCTGCTGGCTGCTAAATGTTGGCCAGTCAGGGAAACTGAGCCAGGCAGGAGGAGGGGCTGCAGCCACTCTTCAGACACAGAAGTCTTACAAAGTGAGGAGTTTCCAGCTGGGAGCACAATGTCTCCTTTCTTCCCTGGCGCTCTCTGTGCCCCATTTGTCATCCCTGGTGATGCATTCCCTGGGCTGCACGCAGCTACGCAGCTGACTTGCCTCTGTGATGCCAGAACTGCCAAGGGGGTTCATTAGGAAAGACCTCTCTGCTTCATTCTGCTCCAGTTGCAGTGCAGCGGGTCCTGTGCCTGGTGCTACAATGCTCCCAGCTTTGCTGCTTGCCACTGCTTCACCTCTCTTCCTTGGGGCTCCACCCTTTTGGGCAGGTTTGACATTATAAGGTTGGGGCTAGAAGGGTCTGCTCTCTGCATGCCTGATCCTCCTTTTATGGTCTCTTGCTGGGAGGGGCTGATAGTCTAAAATGCCTGACAGAGGTTTTTAAGGCAAGAAGGGGAAGTTAACTTGGTGCCTACTAGGTCCTAAATTTGCAACCTGTTGAAAAACAGGCAGTCAAACTCAGTAGCTGTGTTTCAGAAAGGCAGGTGATGCTACTCAGGAGCAGTGGGCATGAATTGGGCATGGTATAGGAAAGAAATAGAATAGAAAAGAAGTAGAGTAGAGTAGAGTAGAGTAGAGTAGAGTAGAGTAGAGTAGAGTAGAGTAGAGTAGAGTAGAGTAGAGTAGANAAAAGAAGTAGAGTAGAGTAGAGTAGAGTAGAGTAGAGTAGAGTAGAGTAGAGTAGAGTAGAGTAGAGTAGAGTAGAGTAGAGTAGAGTAGAGTAGAGTAGAGTAGAGTAGAGTAGAGTAGAATCAGTCAGGTGGAAGGGACCAAAAGGATAAGCCAGTTCCAACCTCCCTGCCATGCTCAGGGACATCTTACCCTAGATCAAGCTGCCCACAGCCTCTGCCAGCCTGGCTGCAAACACCACCAGGGATGGGGCCCCAAACACCTCCCTGCAGGGGCAACCCATTCCAGGCTCTCACCACTCTCATGCTCAACAACTTCCTCCTCACATCCACTCTCAATCTCTTCACCTTCAGCTTTGCTCCATTCCCCCAAGTCCCATCACTCTCTGACACCCTAAAAAGTCCCTCCCCAGCTTTTCTGTAGCCCACTTCAGATCCTGGAAGGCCACAAGTAAGTCACCTGGGAGCCTCCTCTTCTCTAGACTCAACAGCCCCAACTCTTTCAGTCTGTCCTCACAGCAGAGGTGCTGCAGCCCTCTGAGCATCCTCATGGCCCTTCTCTGGACATGCTCCAGCATGTCCACATCCCTCTTGTCCCAGGGGCTCCAGGTGGGATATCATCAGGGTGGAGTAGAGGGGGAAAATCACCTGCCTGTTGCTGCTGGCCACACTTCTCCTGCTGCAGCCCAGCCTCTGCTTGGCTTTCTGGGCTGCAAGTGCACACTGCTGACTCATGTTGAGCTTCTCCTCCACCAGCACCCCCAAGTCTCTCTCCTCAGGGCTGCTCTCCAGCCACTCACTGCCCAGCCTTGATTTGTGCCTGGGATTGCCTCCACCCAGCTGCAGGACCTTGCACTTGGCCTCAGTGAGCCTCATTATGCCACAATCTGCAAAAGCCCTGAGCAGGAGATTTTTCTTGCATGCTGCAGAGGAGACCCAAATAGTAAAGGCAGGAATTTCTCAGCTGCCTGCAGTGGAGAGCCATGAGCTGAGCTGGAGGGACAGAGGTGATAGGGTTTCAAAACAGCTGCCTCACTGGTGACTTGTGGAGGCCTAAAATTAAAGGCTGTCACAGTTTTCAGTCCCAGGGCACTGCTTTGGGCAGCCAGCACTGTCAATTAATTTCTTCTTTTCTCTTTCAGAGGAAGCAGAAGCTAAGCTAGACCGCAGTAGCTCATGAGAAAAATCCATTTTGCTTTAGAAAAGACTCAGAAACTGTGTGCAAGAAATGCTTATTATTTACCAGTTACTTGTTTCTGATAGCTGTGAGTGCAGGAAAGCAGAATGATCTCAGCTCCTGCTAGGATCTCCTCCTCACTGGGCTTTGCAAAGACTTCAGAGACAGGGTGTGGTGATCTGGCAAATACCTGCCCCCCCTACACTGTGAAATAACCCAGGCTAGGACTCAGTCAGCTGGAAGTTAAGGAATGAAGCTTTATACTTACAGCTATGCACAATATACAAGCAGATATTTACAATGTAGAACAGGTATTTACAGATACACACAGTGAAAAGGTAATACAGAAACACCACAGCCCTCCCAGAGATCAAAATCCCTAAGAGGGGTTTCTAACCACCCCTACCACCTTTCCCCCCTTCCCCAATCCTATCTCACCATCTGTTGATGCAGCAGATAGGTGAAGGTAGATGGGCCATGGTGGTTAGCAGCAGGAAATAAGTTAGTGGAATTATTGAGAATCAGCTACAAAAGGCAGGGAGAAAGGAGCCATGCAAGGAGCAGCCACAGCCCAGAGAGGTCTGAAACCATCTGACTTATCTATATTTGGGTTACAACTCTTAAAACAATTTGTTTTTCTTTCTCAGTAAAGCTGTGAGTGGAGTAGCATTGTGAGTGCTTTCCTATCAGCCTATAGTCTAATTTCTCATTCAAATCCTCCAATTAGTTCAAACCAGCACACAGGTCTAGAAATCTGTTAACAGCATTGATGGAGCACCTCTTACAGTGGTGTCCACCTTGTTTTCAGTAGCCTACCCTCTCCCTAGCATTGTAGAATGGTTTAGGTTGGAAGGAACCTTAAATCTCATCCAGTTCCAACCCCCCTGTGCCATAGGCAGGGACACCTCCCACTAGAACAGGTCACTCAAGGACTCATCCAACCTGGTCTTGAACACCTCCTGGGTGTTGCTGTGATTCTGTGATCCACAGCCTCCCTCGGCAACCTGTGCCAGTGTCTCACCACCCTCACTGGAAACAGCTTCTTCCTAACATCCCATTTAATACACCCCTGTACCAGTTTAAATATTTCTGTAATTAAAGCAGAGGCAAAAGAAAGGGCAAGGACAACCTCCATGCAGAGGGGAATATAGTAACAAAAGATGAGAGAAAGGCAGAGGTACTGAACACCTATTTTGCCTCAATCTTCAATAGTGGGACAGGTTGTCTTCAGAAGTGGCCTCCTGAACTGGCAGATGGATTCAGGGACCACTACTCCTCATCCTGTCATTACAAGGCCTTGTAAATAGTTCCTCCCCAGCCTTCCTCCCTGACGCCACCAGACTCTGGTGTGAGGTACTGTGTTTGCATGGGACTGGTGGAAGGCTCCTCTGCCAATATTTGAGCAGAGCCAGCCACTGCTTTGGGGCTTCCCTCACCCAGATGCCTTTGGGCATTATGGGCAGCCAGTGGTGAATCCTGCCCAGCTTCGGTGCCTTCCTGAGCCTCGGCAGCATTCCCTGGCTGTGCCTGTGCAAGGAGGAGCCTGCAGCACCAGGCTCTCCACAGCGTGGGAGTGTTGTGCCACGTTTGGTGGAGACCTGAGCCTGCTCTCTGCAGTAAGCAAAACATTTCATGAGAGAGGCAAAAGCCCATTTAGAACTTAGACTAACCACTGCTGTAAAGGAGAATTTAAAAAAATTATATATATAGAATCGTAGCATCATAGAATGGTTTAGGTTGGAAGGGACCTCAAAGACCATCCAGTTCCAACCCCCCTGTGCCATAGGCAGGGACACCTCCCACTAGAACAGGTTGCCCAAGGCCTTATCTAGCCTGGCCTTAAACACCTCCAGGGAGGGAGCATCCACAACCTCCTTGGGCAACCTGTGCCAGTGTCTGACCACCCTCACTGCAAAGAACTTCCTTCTAACATCCCATTTAAATCTCCCCTCCACCAGTTTAAATACTTCTATAATTAAATCAGTGGCAAAAGAAGGGACACGGACAACCTCCATGTGGAGGGGAGTATAGTAACAAAAGATGAGGGAAAGGCAGAGGTACTCAACACCTTCTTTGCCTCAGTCTTCAATAGTGGGACAGGTTGTCTTCAGGACAAGTGGCCTCCTGAACTGGCAGAAGGAGCCAGGGACCAGTATAGTCCCCCTGTAATCCAAGAGGAACCACTAAGGGACCTGCTAAGAAACTTGGATCCTCACAAATCCCTGGGACCAGAGGGGATCCATCCTAGGGTGCTGAGAGAGCTGGCATGTGAGCTGGCCAAGCCACTCTCCATCGTTTATCAACAGTCCTGGCTCACTGGAGAGGTCCCCGAAGAGTGGAAGCTGCAAATGTGGTGCCCACCAACAAGAAGGGCAGGAAGGAGGACCTAGGAAATTCCAGACCTCTCAGCCTGACCTCAGTGCCAGACAAAGTTATGGAACAGGTCATCTTGAGTGCAATCACTCAGCACCTGCAGGATGGCCAAGGGATCAGGCCCAGCCAGCATGGGTTTAGGAAGGGCAGGTCCTGTCTGACCAACCTGATCTTCTTTTATGATCAGGTTACCTGCCTGGTGAGTGCAGGGCAGGCTGTGGATGTAGTCTGCCTGGACTTCAGCAAAGCCTTTGACACCATCTGCCACAACAAGCTCCTGGCCAAGCTGGCAGTTCATGGCTTGGACAGAAATGGGTGAGGAACTGGCTGGAGGGCCGGGTCCAGAGAGTGGTGGTGAATGGTGCCACATCCAGTTGGTGACCAGTGGTGTGCCCCAGGGATCAGTGCTGGGCCCAGTCCTGCTCAATATCTTTACTGATGACCTGGACAAGGGGATTGAGTCCAGCATCAGTGTGTTTGCAGATGACATCAAGTTAGGAGGAGGTGTGGATCTGTTGGAGGGTAGCAGGGCCCTGCAAAGGAGCCTGGACAGGCTGGATGGGTGGGCAGAGGCCAAGGGGATGAGATTAAACAAGGCTAAGTGCAGAGTTTTACACTTTGGCCACAACAACCCCAGACAGCACTACAGGCTGGGGACAGAGTGGCTGGAGAGCAGCCAGGCAGAGAGGGACCTGGGGGTGCTGGGAGATAGGAGCTGAAGATGAGCCAGCAGTGGGCCCAGGTGGGCAGGAGAGTCAATGGNCTCACTTCAAGAGAGATGTTGAGGTACTGGAATGTGTCCAGAGAAGGGAAACGAAGCTGGTGAGGGGCCTGGAGCACAGCCCTGTGAGGAGAGGCTGAGGGAGCTGGGGTTGTCTAGCCTGGAGAAGAGGAGGCTCAAGGGTGGCCTCATTGCTGTCTACAACTACTTGAAGGGAAGTTGTAACCAGGTGAGGTTGGTCTCTTCTCCCAGACAACCCGCAACAGAACGAGGGGACACAGTCTCAAGGGGAGGCATAGGCTGGATTTTAGAAGTTGTTGCCAGAGAGAGTGATTGGCATTGGAATGGGCTGCCCAGAGAGGTGGTGGAGTCACTATCCCTGGAGGTGTTCAAGAAAGGACTGGATGGAGCACTTAGTGCCATTGGCTAGAGCTGGGTGCTAGGTTGGACTGGATGATCTTGGAGGTCTTTTCCAACCTGTCCGATTCTATGATTCTGTGCTTTTCTAAGAGGAAAAGTGGACATCACTTGCAGGTAGCAAGCAAACTGCCGTAAGACTCAGATGCTGTGGCAACCCAGCCTGCTCACATCTTGTTCCACAAGAAACAGCAATTGTATTTATTTAATTTGGCTGAGAGAAATACTGTTAAGACCCTTGGATGTGAACCCAGGTTTGGCCAAGGGGCATGGGGACTGCTTGGCAGTTCTGCTCCAATGCAGTGTTTGGCCAAGGGGCATGGGGACTGCTTGGCAGTTCTGCTCCAATGCAGTGTTTGGCCAAGGGGCATGGGGGCTGCTTGGCAGTTCTGCTCCAATGCAGTGTTTGGCCAAGGGGCATGGGGACTGCTTGGCAGTTCTGCTCTGATTCAGTGTTCGCCACACTTGCAGTGATTTATTTGCATCTCAGTCTCTGCAGGGTCCCAGGTTTCTCCTATTTGCATCCATCGCCCCAAGCCCTCTCCAATTTTCTGCAGCAGCAGCAGAGTGAGGAATTAGATCTGCTCTGCCTCTGTTTTTTCCTCTTGACTGATGGGTGGAATCCAGGCTGATGGGCGTCGGCAAAGGTGGAAAGAGGACATAGAAAGGGGATATAGTATAGGGGGACCAGACACAGTTGCAGATATCAGTCAAGCCCTGGACACCAGTGAGACAGGACCCCTGAAATTCCACTCGAGCAGTGCTTGTGACTGTGCTTTGCCTGGCACACACAAAGGTGCTTTTCACTTGCATGACTAATGCCCACAGCTTGCAAGGAGCACTACTGCCTGAGACGGTGCCAGGCCAAGCCTGCTCTGCATCTTTCCTTCAAGCCTTTGGCTCGTTCCAAAATGAAATTTCAACCCTTTGTCCTGGAAAAAAAAACCAACCAAAAAAACAACAAAAACAACTCTGTGAAAAAGTTTCTCTGCCAGAAGTGCGTGGAGGAGGCTGCTTCAGTCCTGCTAGAGACTCCCCAGTGAAAACTAAGAATTTGCTGCCATCTGTAGACATTTGGGTGCTGCTCAGGCCGTTTGCCCATCCCTGCTCACACAGCCCTTATATAGGCAAGGCAGCCACAGCAAAACCTCCCTGCTCCCAAGGCAACCTCTTCATTTCTTCAGCATTTCCCCATCTAAGGTAGCTTCTACAGCCTCCAGTTTATTTATTCTCCACTGCTGGATGACATTCCTGCATGGAGAGCTTCAGTGTGCAGCTCCAGTGGTTGAAAGCAGAGAGCTGAGGCTTTGCTGGGATGCAGCCAGCTCCGTTCTTCTGAGCAGCTCTGCTGAAAAGAGAAATCTATTCTTTGAAACCCTACAGACAACAGAGTGTAGAAAAGCCAGCAGGCTTCTCCTAGAAAAGCTGTGCTCCAGATCACCATTGAGCATGGCCCTGGCATTCCAGCTGCCACCCATAACCAACTGCACACCCTCCCAGGCTGCAGTTTTGTTTCTTTGGGCACGTGGAAGCCACATGCCTGCCGTGGAGGCACTGACTTGCCTGTGTTAGAATCATAGAATCAGTCAGGGTTGGAAGGGACCACAAGGATCATCCAGTCCCAACCTCCCTGGCATGGCCAGGGACACCCTACCCTAGATCACCACAGATGTGTCCCCAAACACCTCCCTGCAGGGACAACCCATTCCAGGCTCTCACCACTCTCATGCTCAACAACTTCCTCCTCACATCCAATCTGAATCTCCCCACCTCCAGCTTTGCTCCATTCCCCTTAGTCCTGTCACTCTCTGACACCCTAAAAAGTCCCTCCCCAGCTTCAGATCCTGGAAGGCCACAAGAAGGTCACCTGGGAGCCTCCTCTTCTCTAGACTCAACAGCCCCAACTCCCCCAGTCTGTCCTCATAGCAGAGGTGCTGCAGCCCTCTGAGCATCCTCGTGGCCCTTCTCTGGACACACTCCAGCATGTCCACATCCCTCTTGTCCCAGGGGCTCCAGAACTGGATGCAGTACTCCAGGTGGGGTCTCACCAGGGCAGAGTAGAGGGGTAGAATCACCTCCCTGGCCCTGCTGGCCACGCTGCCCCTGCTGCAGCCCAGGCTCTGCTTGGCTTTCTGGGCTGCAAGTGCACACTGCTGCCTCATGTTGAGCTCCTCCTTCACCAGCACCCCCAAGTCCCTCTCCTCAGGGCTGCTCTCCACCCACTCACTGCCCAGCCTGCATTTGTGCTTGGCATTGCCTCGACCCAGCTGCAGGACCTTGTACTTGGCCTTGTTGAACCTCCTGAGATGGCTTGTGCCCACCTCTGCAGCCTGTTCAGGTCCCTCTGGATGCCATCCCTGCCCTCCAGTATGTTGCTGCTCCCCACCTTGCTGAGCCTCCACCTCCTTATCCCCATCATCCCTCATGAGCTTGACCTCACAGATGTCCTTCAAGAAGGAGATCTGCCACCTCTCTTTTCTCAGGTAAGGAGAATAGCCTTAAAATGGAGAGGGAGCCAGAAATACCTTTTTGGAGGAAATAAGAGCCTGAGCTGTGCTTGCTGGATTGTGGAGAGCTGCTGCCACTACAGTGTTTCCCACATCATGGCCTCAGATCACAGCCCTCTTGATTTGACCCCTCCTTGATGGAAGCAAAATGGAGGTAGCATCAACCACTTAACTGAGATGTCCTGGGCACTATTGCAGTTCCCTGGTGCCATTCACGCTGCCACCTGATCCAGTCCTAAATGCTGAGCAGATTAGAAACAGGAGGCTGGAGCCATGTCTCCTACAGACCAGTCCCTTGCAGCAGTGGCATCTTCCTTTTCTCTCTCAAGTGCTCCAGTGCTAGGGGCTGTTGCTGAGGGTGGCAGGACAGGGGAGGGAGGCAGGGGAGGGATACATCAATCCCTGTACAGGACACCGATTCTATGATGATATCACTCTGAAGTGGATGAGAAATCTGTGGATTTCTACTCCACCCTGGTCAGACCCCACCTAGAGTACTGCATCCTGTTCTGGAGCCCCTATTACAAGAGGGATGTGGACATACTGGAGTGTGTCCAGAGAAGGGCCACAAGGCTGCTCAGAGGGCTGCAGCACCTCTGCTATGAGGAGAGACTGAAAGAGTTGGGGCTGTTCAGTGTGGAGAAGAGGAGGCTGCCAGGTGACCTTCTTGTGGCCTTCCAGGATCTGAAGGGGACCTACAGAAAAGCTGAGGAGAGACATTTTAGGCTGTCAGGGAGCAAAGCTGGAGTAGGGGAAACAGAGCAAAGCTGGAGGTGGGGAGATTCAGCCTGGATGTGAGGAGGAAGTTGTCGAGCATGAGAGTGGTGAGAGGCTGGAACGGATTGCCCAGGTAGGTGGTTGGGGCCAGATCCCTGGAGGTGTTTGCAGCCAGGCAGGATGAGGCTGTGGGCAGCCTGATCTAGGGTAGGGTGTCCCTGGGCATGGCAGGGAGGTTGGAACTGGATGATCCTTGTGGTCCCTTCCAACTCTGACTGATTCTACAAATGAAAGACCTGAATCAGATTTCAAACATAAGTGTTCACATCCTAGCGGAATTAGAGATAGCATTAAAATTTTGGAACAGGTTGCCCAGGGAGGTTGTGGATGCTCCCTCCCTGGAGGTGTTCAAGAGGTTGCATGAGGAGGCCTTGAGTGACCTGCTCTAATGGGAGGTGTACCTGTCTATGGAGAGGGGTTGGAACTAGATGATCTTTGAGGTCCCTTCCAACCTAAACCATTCTCTGATTCATGGTTCCCCATTTCTGCCCCCCAGTTCCAGGGTCTGGCCAACCTGCACGTGTTTGAGGACTGGTGTGGCAGCTCCATTGAGCAGCTCAGGAAGAGCCTCCACTTCCCCCTCTTCCCCCATGTGAGTAAGGTATCAACACTGTCCCACACTTCCTAGCCCTGCTTCCTAGCTGGATCACTCCCTGCTCTCTTTGCATCCTGTCCCCATCCTGCTCCATCATCTTACCTGTCCTGCTCCTGGGGGAGCTGGAAGCTCTCAGGTGGGCTCAACACTGGCAGCTTTTCCGCTGCGTGGGGGGAGGCTCCTTTTACCCATGCTGGTCTCGCAGGCCTTGGACACAGAGTGAAGGAGCCCTGTGTTTGGTGCTGTCCCTCCAAAAGATTAGAGTAGCATCTCACCACCACCATCTTGCAGCTCTCCCCTCTCTGCAGTGGCAGCTGCACCAGTCGTTCCCCACCCAGCCTGCTCTTTCCCCCTGCTGCTTTCCCTCCCATCCAGCTTCTCTCTGCCCACTTGTCCCGGGGTTTTGGCATGTCCCCTTTGTTCCTATCACACCTAATTATTTCATTTGGTTGTTCTTGTGTTTTGTTTTGTTGGGTATTTTTTTTACCTTCTTCCACTGCAGACACGAACCACACTGAAGAAGCTGGCAGTGTCCCCAAAATGGACCAACTACGGGCTCCGCATATTTGGCTACCTGCATCCTTTCACCGACGGTGAGGGCTCTGGGGCTGCTGTGCCTTCACCCTGGCCAGCCCCATGCTGCACCCCCCAGCCCCTAGCTGGCTGTATGTGACCAGCTGTGGGTGAAGCACATCTGCCTTCCCTGAAGAGGCTGAGCTAGAACAGCTTGGGAAGCACTGGATAGAAAAAGAATGCACGGCCCCGTGGTGCGTGCGTGGAGCCCAGCTGGGAGCTTTTCCTCCCTCCCTGGCATGCACAGGGCTCACCATGACATCAGTGATGTTTGTGCTGCTCGCCGGGTGCGTGAATGCCACCTACCAGCAGCTGACATCTGTGTCAGCCAGCTGCAGGCTGCTGCCAGTCACCCACGTTGCCTGCTGCCCTGGCCTTCAGCTGCTGCCCTTGTAACCCCAGCCACAACAGGCACTTCTGTCTCCTTGCATGGCTCCGTGTATACATTCCCACATTCAAACACAGCTTTTCTCTCACGACAAAATTGCTCTGGGAACAAATGAGGAGGCAGGCTTGTTGGCCACAAGGATGGTGAGAGGCCTGAAGCACCTTTCCTATGAAGAATGAGTGAGTTGGGGCTGTTCAGTCTGGGGAGGAGAAGGCTCCGAGGTGACCTTATTGTGACCTTTCAGTATCTGAAGAGGGCCTACAGAAAATCTAGGGAAGGGACTTTTTAGGCTGTCATGTGGTGATAGGACTGGAGGGAATGGAGCAAAGCTGGAGGTGGGGAGGAAGATGTTCAGCATGAGAGTGGTGAGAGCCTGGAATGGGTTGCCCAGGGAGGTGGTGGAAGCCTCATCCCTGAAGGTGTTTGCAGCCAGGCTGGCAGAGGCTCTGGCCAGTCTGATCTAGTGTGTGGTGTCCCTGCCCAGGGAGGTTGTGGAAGCCTCATGCCTGGGGGTGTTTGCAGCCAGGCTGGATGAGGCTCTGACCAGCCTAATGTAGGGTAGGGTGTCCCTGCCCATTACAGGGGGATTGGAACTGGATCCTTCTGGTCCCTTCCAGCCCTGACTGATTCTGTGATTCAAATCAATGTTGGATGAAGCCAGCACAGGGGATAGTGACCAATTACATGTGTGAGGTTTTGTTTGCAATCACAATTAGAGTTCAGAGAGGTTCAAAGGAGTGGAGGTGGTATACCAGAAGAGAAGGTATAGTCTCACCAGTAAAAAGGGTCAAGACAGCATTTCAGAGGAGCAGAATCCATTCTATGCACAAGAGCCCTACTTACTCTTTCCATCTTTCAACAGGGGAGTTTCAGTTTGCCATTGCTGCAGATGACAACGCTGAGTTCTGGCTGAGTCCAGATGAAAAGACCTCGGGTCTCCAGCTGCTGGCCAGTGTAGGCAAGGTACAATGCATGCTGCATGGCTGCTTCTCTCAAGGCTTTCATATTTCTCTGAGGAAGGAGACCTTCCTGTGTGACATTTTTTTTTGCACTACTCAAGTTTCCTTTTCTATGATTCTATGACATTCTTCTTTGCACTACCAAAGTCTCCCATTCTATAATTCTATGATGTTCTTTTTTGACTACCCAAGTTTCCTCTTCTAGGGTTCTATGACATTCTTTTTTGCACTACCCAAGTTTCTCATTCTATGATTCTATGACATTCTTTTTTGCCCTACCCAAGTTTCCCATTCTATGATTCTATGACATTGTTTTTTGCCCTACCAAAGTTTCCCATTCTATGATTCTATGACATTCTTCTTTGCACTACCCAAGTTTCTCATTCTATGATTCTATGACATTCTTTGCACTACCCAAGTTTCTCATTCTGTGATTCTATGACATTCTTCTTTGCACTACCCAAGTTTCTCATTCTATGATTCTATGACATTCTTTGCACTACCCAAGTTTCTCATTCTGTGATTCTATGACATTCTTTTTTGGACTACCCAAGTTTCCCATTCTATGATTCTATGACATTCTTCTTTGCACTACCAAAGTTTCCCATTCTGTGACTCTATGACATTCTTTTTTGCACTACCCAAGTTTCTTTCCCTGCCTGACTTCAGATGCCACCACCATAGGTGCCAGATGGGTATGACATAGCATCCCTTCAGCCAGTGCTGTGGGGAGCTCCACATTTAGGATTAAAGAATTTCAACCTGTTTCAGGTTACAGAGCTCACAGACAGCTTACTGGGAGTAGCTCAGTTTGGCCTTTTCATCACTCCTAGGGCAGTAACCAGGGAAGAAAATCATCCTTAGTCTAGCATTTTCTGTCTCTCCACAGACAGGGGGGGAGTGGACTGCGCCAGGGGAGTTTGGGAAATTCCACAGCCAGCAGTCAAGGATGGTGAGGTGAGTAAGCAGAGCCCCTTGCTCCCCATCTCCTCTGCACATGGCCAGGAAACCACAAGGAAAGGGAAGCCAGGTTTGAGGGGTAATGGGTTTAAGCTGTCAGAGGGGAGATTTAAACAGGATGTTAGGAGGAAGTTCTTCACAGTGAGGGTGGTGAGACACTGGCACAGGTTGCCCAGGGAGTTGTGGCTGCTCCCTGCCTGGAGGTGTTCAAGGCCAGGCTGGATGAGGCCTTGGGCAACCTGATCTAGTGGGAGGTGTCCCTGCCTATGGCACAGGAGGGTTGGAACTGGCTGAGCTTTGAGGTCTCTTCCAACCTAAACCACTCAATGATTCTGAGCAACTCAGGAAATCAGAGAAAGGGATTACTCTAGGTTATGGCCACAGCGGAAGTAACCCATCCACACCTGTGCTGTCTGTTTTGCTGCTTTACTGCAAAAATGCAACATTGATTTTTATGGGGTTTTTTTCCCCCCTTCCCTTGGAGGAAGCTGCCACCATCACATTCAGACTCCTCTATGAGGCTCATGCCCTGCCACCTGCCATGTTTCCCAGAAGCTAAAACCTAGCAGACGGAACTGAAAGGGAGTAAGAAGAGAATTAAAGTGAGAAGGGTCTGTAGGCCTCCGGGTGCTCAAGGGCACTGTCAGCATCTGGAGATTTTAGGAGTCCTAACTCTGCTTACCCTGAGAATTAGGTCGTTCCGTGGGTGTGGTTGCTCTCCAATCGTTGTCTGCTGACAAGCTAAGAAGGTTAAGGGAGGTGATTCTCCCCCTTTACTCTGCTCTCGTCAGACCCCACCTGGAGTACTGTGTGCATTTCTGGAGCCCCCAGCACAAGGACATGGAACTGCTGGAGAGGGTCCAGAGGAGGCCATGAAGATGCTCAGAGGGCTGCGGCACCTCTGCTATGAGGACAGTCTGAGAGAGTTGGGGCTTTTCAGCCTGGAGAAGAGAAGGCTTCGGGGAGACCTTAGAGTAACCTTCCAGTATCTGAAGGGGACCTACAGGAGGCCTGTGGAGGGCCTATTCACAAGGTCTTGTAATGACAGGATGAGGAGGAGGAATGGGTTTAAACTGGCAGAGGGGAAATTTAAACAGGATGTTAGGAAGAAGTTCTTCATAGTGAGGGTGGTGAGACACTGTCACAGGTTGCCCAGGGAGGTTGTGGCTGCTCTATCCCTGGATGTGTTCAAGGCCAGGCTGGATGAGGCCTTAAGCGACCTGATCTAGTGGGAGGTGTCCCTGCCTGTGGCACAGAGGGGTTGGAACTGGATGATCTTTGAGGTCTCTTCCAACCTAGACCATTCTATGATTTTATGATTCTATGATTCTGTAAGAAATGTTGCTTAATTCCCTTGGTGACAGACATGTTTGTTGTCCTTCCCAGGTTGTCAGCTACAGGCAGGTATTATTTTGAGGTGCTGCACAAGCAGGATGACAGAGGAACAGACCACGTGGAAGTAGCAGTGAGTCTGTGCAAACAGCTGTGCCCTATATGTCCCCCTCAGAGCTCAGAATGATGTTCCTAATGATTTCCCTCCTCCCCCAGGCCCCAGCTCCTCCTTGCATGAGGATTTATCTAGTCCCTTCCAGAGCCTGCCCCCAGTTCTATGTGGGATAGTCCTGGCCACATGTTAGGACCCTTCCCACTGCTTGCTTGGGGTAATCTTGCCCCCTTCAATCTCCATTGCAGCTCTTTTGTCCTTTCCCGACTTTGGATGTGTCCTGGGGGATCTCAGCTCATTCCCAGTGTTTTACTGCTAGGTAAACTCAATCCCAGTATTGAGAAAGAGGAAGCTGTGAGCCCAGCTAGTGAAGAAAAACAAACAAACTTCCTGTGCTTGTTCCTTTTGTTTCAATCTCTTCATTTTAAGCATTTTACGTTTTAATGTGTTTCTCTGTTCTAGTGGAGACTGAACGACCCAGAAGCAAAGTTCAAAGTCATTGACTCCCAATACCTCTCCCTTTTTGCTAGTAAGTATTTTCACCACAGCTTTCCCCAAGCACCTTTCCCATCCTTCCAAAACGCTTCCCTGGTGTTTCCCCGTTTGGAAGTGATGTGGGATGCAGATTGCCTGCAGAGAGCCAGGGATGGTGTCAGGCCCATACGATGGGATCTGTGTGTTTTTGGGAAGGCGGAGTGGGGGGTGCTGCCAACTCCTTGCAACCAGGGAGAAGGGACTGCTGTAGCACTTCCAAGAAATTTCACTCTGGGTGCTGGATACAGCACTGGGTGTCCACTCTGGGTGGCAGTATCTGGGGATGCTGTGTTCTTCTTCATCAGCCCCCAGTCTCTCAAGTTGCTGCAGGACTGTAGCAAGTACATCAGCTCAGTCCTTCCTGATTTGTAAATCCTTCTTAGCACATCAAGTGCTTGTCAACCCTTATCAGTTAAGGAGCTCCTTAGTCCTGTTTACCTTTATCTAGCTTTCATAAAATGGTTTAGGTTGGAAGAGACCTCAAAGATCATCCAGTTCCAACCCCCCTGTACCATAGGCAGGGACACCTCCCACTAGATCAGTTTACTCAAGACCTCGTCCAGCTTGGCCTTGAACACATCCACGGAGGGAGCAGCCACAACCTCCCTGGGCACCCCGTTCCAGTGCCTCGCCACCCTCACTGTGAAGAACTTCCTCCTAACATCCCCTTACAATCTCCCCTTTGCCATTTTGAACCCATTCCCCCTCGTCCTGTCATTACAGGTCTTTGTGAATAGTCTCTCCCCAGCCCTTCTGTAGCCCCCTTCAGATACTGGAAGGCTACTCTAAGGTCTCCTGGAAGTCTTCTCTTCTCCAGGCTGCAGAATCCCAACTCTCTCAGCCTGTTCTCATAGCAGAGGTGCTCCAGCCCTTTGTCAGCATCACTTTCCTCTGCCAGCATTTCTCCCTTTCCCTGTCTCCTGTTGCCTTTTGACATCTTTGGAGTTTTTTCCATGACAACAACATGGAAGACTGCTTCATGCAATGGAGACATCAATTTGCTGATCACAACCTGCTGCTGTATTTTTTGAGACCTGCCAGGTCTAAGCTTTCCATCAGGTCTTCTGTCTCCGTCCTTTTCCTTTATGCTATTTTCTCACATCCTAGAATATCCCCTTGTGATTGGGTGCACTGCTGCTTGGCCTTGGATCACAAACTGCTGCTGTATTTTTTGAAACCTGCCAGGTCTAAGCTTTCCATTAGGTCTTCTGTCTGGATCCTTTTTCTTTGTGCTATTTTTTCTCACGTCCTAGAAGATCCTCTTGTGATTGGGTGCAGTGCTGCTGTCTCATCCTTATTTGGCACCTTCTGCCCATGCAGTGCTTGCCCTTTTCCACATCAGCCTGTGGTTGTATCACATCATCACATTCCTTCTGGGTTCTCATGTTGTTCACTTCCCAGTAGTTGCTAGCGCTAACCCCAGCACCTTTGGCAGTCTGTTGCCTTTCCCTCCTGGGTATTTGTTCAGTTCCCCTCATCCCAGTATAAGATCCTTGGAGACATGAAATCTTCTGGCAGCAGCACCAAACAAAAGAGCTTGCCTCTGCTCCTGGCTTACTGCAAGTCTCCATTCACCTTCTGGAGTGTTGTCTTCCTCAGCCACTGAGGGCCTCGCCCCAAGCTCCTGCTGCTTTTCCAGAACAAGAGAGAGCCCCACTCAAGTTTCTCCTCCCTTTCATCTTTTAAATGCCATGCTGATAATTCAGATGCATCCATTAAAACCACGGTCACCTGTTTGCTTTCAGTGTTCCTACCCTGGAGCTTCTTTATTTGCAGCTCTCTGAGTCAAAGCCCTTCCTTCCTAGAGTGTCTGCGGTGAAGCTCCTGTTCTGCACCATTTAGGCGTGGCTGTGCCAGGGACAACGTTGATGCCACGGAGGCAGTGCCATTTAGAAAGGGCTGACAGTGAGAAAGGCCATTCCTGGGACGAGGCTCAGAGGAGTTCTCCCCTCTTCCTCTCTGTTCTCTCTGTGCTTTCTAGATGAGACGCTTCTAAAGATGGATGAGGTGAAGCACATCCCACAGACGCTGGCCAGCCACGTCAGGCAGCCTGCTGACAGCGCAGGCAGCACGCCACACCCAGCTGACATGCTGAAGCCTGACCCCCGGGACACCCTTTATCAAGGTGAGACTTGCAGAGCAGTGCAGGAGGTGGCTACAGCCTGTCACAGCACACCCAGTAGCACAGCCAACAAAGATTGTCCTTCTATACCACAGTTATCAAAGGCCACACTTTTTTCTCCCCAGAGCAGAGCATATGGTGTCAGTCACTGTGAGAGGGAATCATAGAGTCATAGAACTGTCAGGGCTGCAAGGGACCTCAAAGATCATCTAGTTCCAACCCCCCTGCCATGTGTCACACTAGATCAGGCTGTCCAGAGCCTCATCCAGCCTAGCCTTAAACACCTCTAGGGATGAGGCTTCTACCACCTCCCTGAGCAACCCATTCCAAGGTCTCACCATAGAATCATAGAATCAGGCAGAGTTGGAAGGGACCAGAAGGATCATCTAGTTCCAAATCCCCTGACATGGGCAGGGACACCTCACACTAGATCAGGCCGTCCACAGCCTCTGCCAGCCTGGCTGCAAACACCTCCAGGGATGGGCTTTTCACCACCTCCCTGGGCAATTTGTTCCAGGGTCTCACCACCCTCATGGTGAAGAACTTCTTCCTAGCATCCTATGTAAATCTGCCCACTTCCAGGTCTGCTTTGAAAGCACAGTCTGATCTCCTTTCCTCCTTCTTGGCATCTGGCTGACACAACATCCCCCCAGGGGTGAGACTTCAGTGCAAGTGCTAAAGAACAGCGTGAAGAGATGGGCTGCACCAGATAGTTTGCCTTATGTATCTGTTAGTGTTGCATATGGACATATAGAAACCAGGCCCAGAAGTAGCTAAGCTGGTGCATCAGTTGGAGCAGGGCTCCTCCAGCAACCCTTAACTTCTCGTTTCTTCTTGGCAGTGCCTCTGCTCAGCAAGTCTCACGTGCACCGAGTCCTGCCAGAGTGCTTGTACAAGCCCAGCTACGTGGTGAATGGATTCCCTCTGCAGCGCTACCAGGGGCTCCAGTTTGTAAGTGATCACAGAATCCGTCAAGGCTGGAAGGGACCACGAGGATCATCTAGTTCCAAACCCCCTGCCATGCCCAGGGACACCCTACCCTACATCAGGCTGCCCACAGCCTCTGCCAGCCTGGCTGCAAACACCTCCAGGGATCTGGCCCCAAACACCTCCCTGGGCAACCCATTCCAGGCTCTCACCACTCTCATGCTCAACAACTTCCTCCTCACATCCAATCTGAATCTTCCCACCTTCAGCTTTGCTCCATTCCCCCAAGTCCCATCACTCTCTGACACCCTAAAATGTCCCTCCCCAGCTTTTCTGTAGGCCCCCTTCAGATCCTGGAAGGCCACAAGAAGGTCACCTGGGAGCCTCCTCTTCTCCAGACTCAACAGCCCCAACTCTTTCAGTCTGTGCTCACAGCAGAGATGCTGCAGCCCTCTGAGCATCCTCGTGGCCCTTCTCTGGACACACTCCAGCATGTCCACATCCCTCTTGTAATAGAGAGTCCAGAACTGGATGCAGTACTCCAGGTGGGGTCTCAGCAGGGCAGAGTAGAAGGGGAGAATCACCTCCTTCCACCTGCTGGCCACACTGCTCCTGCTGCAGCCCAGGCTCTGCTTGGCTTTCTGGGCTGCAAGTGCACACTGCTGCCTCATGTTGAGCTTCTCCTCCACCAGCACCCTCAAGTCCCTCTCCTCATGGCTGGTCTCCATTTTTATTCCCTGAGCAGATGCTTGCCCAGGGAAGCGCAAGGAGGACAGAGGAACACCTCATTATTCTTGGACCTCACCACTGGTCTGCAGCTCCTGGCCAGATCTGCCCCTCTGCTCTTCAGGTCTGCCCAGCTCTCTCCTGGTTAGCTCTCACTCTGTCACTGGTGTCAAATGCAGGGTTAACAGAGGGGGGCAGGCAGGTGCTGAGAGACAGAACAAACCACACCTGTGTGTACATCCCAGCATGCTGCATTAAGAGAAGCGTGGCCAGCAGGGCAAGGGAGGGGATTCTGCCCCTTTACTCTGCTCTCCTCACACCCCACCTGCAGCACTGTGTGCAGTTCTGGAGCCCCCAGCACAAGAAGGACATGGAACTGATGGAGAGGGTCCAGAGGAGGCCATGAAGATGCTCAGAGGGCTGCAGTAGCTCTGCTATGAGGACAGGCTGAGAGAGTTGGGGCTTTTCAGCCTGGAGAAAAGAAAGCTTCCATGAGACCTTATAACAACCTTCCAGTATGTGAAGGGGGCCTACAGGAAGGCTGGAGAGGGACTTTTCACAAGGTCTTGTAATGACAGGATGAGGAGTAATGGGTTCAAACTGTCAGAGGGGATTTTGAAACTGGATATTAGGAGGAAGTTCTTTCGAGTGAGGGTGGTGAGACACTGGCCGAGGTTGCCCAGGGAAGTTGTGTCTGCTCCCTGCCTGGAGGTGTTCAAGGCCAGGTTGGATGAGGCCTTGAGTGACCTGTTCTAGTGGGAGTTGTCCCTGCCTATGGCATGGGAGGATGGAACTGGATGATCTTTGAGGTCTCTTCCAACCTAAACCATTCTATGATTCTATGTTTCCTTCTCTGCCATTCTCCCAGCTCACTACAGGCTGCCTTGGAGCTGCAAATCGTGAGCAGTCCTTGCTGCCTTTCCAAAGGGCTGGTGGCTCTGCAGCTGTGTCTGGGTCACCCTGTGACTGATACCTGGTGTTGATCAGGGTTTTACTTCATTCTCCTCCCTCCTCCTCAGGTTCATTTATCCTTTGTTTACCCGAATGATTACAGCCGCCTGAGCCACATGGAGAAAGACAACAAATGCTTTTATCAGGAAAGCCCTTCTTACTTGGAAAGGTAGGATGCTGCAGAGGCAGACTTGGTTAAGCAGGGAGGGAGGAGACAGTGTGACGGGGGAATGGGGTTGGAATTTCCTCATCACTTCTGTAAGGCTCCTCATTCTTAAAGATTCCCCAAGTCCTGCAAAACACAGAAGCATTTCTAGTTGCTTTTCATAACTTGTCTTCCCTTTAAGTGGAAATATGTTTAAGTCTCAAGGGGAATCTTCCACTGCTTTTCTTGCTCTGTTGACCTGGAAGCTGGGTCAGAGCACGTTTGCTTGTTCCCACTTTATCAGGCTTTGCCTGCCAGCAGCTGGAGCCTCCATGTGGCTGTGGCTGTGCAAACCAAAACCTGCTCACCACCAGTGGAATAAATGATTGCCATTCATCTCCACTGGGGTCTGGCTCCCAGCAGTGGACCTCTGAGAGCACCACCATTCACGCACCCCACCCTTGTGCAAGAACTCCCCTCCATTCAGAAGGACCTTTGGCAGGATAAGGAGAGATGCTTTTCCAGGGAGATAACTCATGGTGGCCTCCCTGTACTCAAGATCTACTTAATCCCTGCAGCACTACTTTGAGGGCTGGAACAACAGGCCCTGTTGTAGGTTTGTGTGGGACCTCCTGGGACTGTGGTTCACGGTGAAGGTTGGAGAAGGTGGCTGCCATGGGCTGGAAGGTGGAACCCAGGTTTATTGCTTTGAAGGTCATTGGTATTGTGACAGGGTTTGGGAACGGGGGGCGTTTCCCCAGCATCAAGCACACACAAAGGGAAGCTGTCCTGGTAATCCCTGCCAAAAGCCTGAAGCACAGATTTATGAGGGTGGCACACAGCCTGTGGTGGCAAGAGAGAATAGAGAGGGACATAGAATCAGAGAGTCAGTCAGGGTTGGAAGGGACCACAAGGATCAGCCAGTTCCAACCCCTCTGCCATGCCCAGGGACACCCTACCCTACATCAGGCTGCCCACAGCCTCTGCCAGCCTGGCTGCAAACACCTCCTGGCATGTGGCCCCAAACACCTCCCTGGGCAACCCATTCCAGCCTCTCACCACTCTCATGCTCAACAACTTCCTCCTCACATTCAATCTGAATCTCCCCACCTCCAGATTTGCTCCATTCCCCCTAGTCCTCTCACTCTCTGACACCCTAGAAAGTCCCTCCCCAGCTTTTCTGTAGGCCCCCTTCAGATCCTGGAAGGCCACAAGGAGGTCACCTGGGAGCCTTCTCTTCTCCAGACTCAACAGCCCCAACTCTTTCAGTCTGTGCTCACAGTAGAGGTGCCGCATCCCTCTCAGCATCCTCGTGGCCCTTCTCTGGGCATGCTCTAGCATGTCCACATCCCTCTTGTAATAGAGAGTCCAGAACTGGATGCAGTACTCCAGGTGGGGTCTCAGCAGGGCAGAGTAGAGGGGGAGAATCACCTCCCTGGCCCTACTGGCCACACATTGTTGCAGTTACCTGCCTGAGGCAATTTTGCAGCTCGATGACTTGCATTCGTGAACACTACATCAAAAGAGAGCTTTAAGGAGCAGTTTGAGGGAAACTAAAGAAGTGTTTCAGGCTTCTTTTGCTGGGATGTCCTTCTGCACTTAATGAGAAGATATCTGAAAGGAAAGCTGACATCTTTGCCACTGCAGAGTAAGATCTGGTTGACCAAAATTTTGCAAGATGGTAGTCTGTGACTTGCTGGAAAAGAAGGGTCTAGAAATGGTGGGTAGGTGTAGTGAAAGTAATGGATCATCACTTCCGAAGCAGTGGCCAGAATTCATTTGGAAACAGCAAAGTAACTTACCTCAGATTTGTGTTTTGCCCTTCCCTCTGCAGGTTTGGATTCTACAAGTACATGAAAATGGATCGCCCGGAGAAGAGCCTGGACTCTGGAGAAAAAACAGAGCAGCCAGGTAGGGGGCCTAGTGTCAGAGCCCAGAGGATCCTTTGGCCTGTCACTTTCCATGCGTGATCTTTCAGCACCAGCTGAAAGAAGCTGTTGATTTTCTGTATCATGGAAGTCACAGACCTTCCCTGCCTGATAGTTGTGGCTGGGAGGAGAGTTTTGCTGCCTCTTTCAGTTTTCTCCAGGGCAGGTGTGCTGGTTTGAACAGATGTTTACAGATATATGCAGTGAAAAAGGTAATACAGAAACACCACAGCCCTCCCAGAGATCAAAATCCCTAAGAGGGGTTTCTAACCACCCCTACCACCTTTCCCCCCTTCCCCAATCTCATTTCACCATCTGTTGATGCAGCAGATAGGCAAAGGTAGATGGGCCAGGGGGGTTAGCAGTAGGAAAAGAAGTTAGTGGAATTTTTAAGAATCAGCTACAAGAGGCAGGGAGAAAAGAGCCGTGCAAGGAGCCAGACACAGCCCAGAGAGGTCTGAAGCAGTCTGACTTATCTATATTTGGGTTACAACTCTTAAAACATTTTTTTTTTCTTTCTCAGTAGAGCTCCGAGTGGAGTAGCATCATCTCTTTTCCTCTCTCAGCCTATAGCCTAAATTCTCATTCAAATCCTCCAATTAGTTCAAACCAGCACAGCAGGTCAGGAGGTCACTGAACAGTGAGAGGTACTGGAGAATGTTGCAACTCCTTTTCAGGCCCACAGCTTAGCTGAGGTGCAGTTTGAGAAGTAAAGAGATGTAGAAGCAACAGAGCCAAAGGTGTGCAGCATGGCAGCCTGTGCTCCCACCTGCCCTGCAGAGCTGTGGCCAGGCCAACAGCTGAAAGCAGAGCCAGACACCTCCACAGCCTTTGGCAATGCCAGCTAGGAGGTGCTGAGGAGATTGGTAACTATCAGAGCATAGCTCCCGTGTGTGAGCATCCCTGTCCTGAGCAGGAGACAGACACTGAGATGAGGCAGAAAGTAGCTGCCCCCTGCCAGCTGGGTGCTAGGGTCAGGCAGCAGGAGGGTGCCAAAGGCTTAACTGCACTTACATCTGCAGGCTCCCAGGAGGAGAACCTGGCTAATCTCCTGTCCTTAGGAGGAGGCAGACACTGAGATGAGGCAGAAAGTAGCTGCCCCCTGCCAGCTGGGTGCTAGAACCAGGCAGCAGGAGGGTGCCAGAGGCCTAACTGCACTTACATCTGCAGGCTCCCAGGAGGAGAACCTGGCTGATCTGCAGTACGTTGAGCAGGACATGGAGAGTACCAGCCCCCAGCAGCACCCCAGCACAGGAAAGGCAGCACCAACAGGCAAGGCTGCCAGCAGCATGGTGGGCAGCCAGAGCTTGCATCAGGACTACTCCCTCCGGGAAAGGCGGCGGCTCCTCTGGCTCAGGAGGGATGGCGCAGGAGAGGGACTGCAGACCAGAAGGATGAAGAGGTCTAGCATCAAATCAGCCACGATGGCCTCTGCCAACCAAAGCCTCATCCAGCCTGGTCTGGAGGGCAACCCGATAACGAAGAGCCCTGGTTTAAAAGCTGGTGTCAAAGGCGACTCCAGAAGCCCTCCGCAGCGTGCCAGGGCCACCCAGGACAGAAAGCCTCTCAAAAAGCCAAACTCTCTTCCTAGGGCAGTGTCGCAAAGGCAGCAACCTCTCGGTGACCCCAGCGACTCAGGGCTCATGACTCCCAGAAGGGGGAGACCTCAAGGAGACCTCAGCACCGCTAGGGATATGCTGCAGCTAGCAGGCACCCTGCCAGTCGGGAGAGGAGTCTCTGGCAAAGCCAGCAGAGGTGCTGTGAGCAATGCCGGCCCCAGCCAGAAGCCTGAGCTGTCGCAGTGGCTGAAGCAAGTGCAGTCCGATGCCACCGAGCAGGAGGCAGGCAATGCTGGGCAGGTGGGTGAGGCAGAGGCACAGGTGGCAGCTCCTGTGAAGGGCAAGTCTGGGCCTGTGACAGCAGAAGAGGAAGAGGCGGATGGAGAGGCGGAGGAGGAAGATGAGGAGGATTTTGATGATGTACCAGTGTTTGACCAGGCGGTGAACTGGGAGCAGACCTTCAGCATAAGCAACTTGGACTTCCACATGTTGCGTACAGATTGGATTGACCTCAAGTGCAACACGTCAGGAAACTTGCTGCTAAGAGAAAGGGAAGCCCTGGAAGTCACACGTGTTTTCATGAAGAAACTCAGCCAGAGGACTAAAGGGTAAGGCCCAGTGTAAAACCAGATATATACAATGAAAAGGTAATATGGAAACACCACAGCCCTCCCAGAGACCAAAATCTCCAAGAGGGGTAACCAACCACCCCCTACCACCTTTCCCCCCTTCCCCAATCTTATCTCACTACCTGTTGATGCTGAAGTTAAGCTGAAGTAGATCAGCCAGGGGTGTTAGTAGTAGGAAAGAAGTTAGTAGAATTACTGAGAATTAGCTACCAAGGCAGAGACAAAGGAGACCATGCAAGCAGCAGCTGCAGCCAGAGCAGTCTGAAAATGTCTGATATCTAATGATTTGGGTACAATCCTTAAAAACATTTTTTTTTCTTTCTCAGTAAAGCTCTGGGTGAAGTGCCATACTGTGTTTTCCTTTCTCAGCCAATAGTCTAATTTCTCACTCAGATTCTCCAATTAGCTCAAACCAGCACAAACCCAAGGGGCAGTGTCCCAGGGCTGGCACAGCATTCAGCATGAGGGAGCAACTCATCCTGTGGGATAAACTAGATGTGGGAAATAAGACTTTGGGTGAGGACTCAGGGGTCAGTGCTGGCACCAGTACTGTTTAACATCTTTGTCAGTGAAATGCGGAGAGGAATCAGTGCACTCTAAGCAAGTTTGCAGATGGCACCAAGCTGTGTGGCACAGTTGACTTGCTAGAGGGCAGGGATCCATCCAGAGGGACCTGGACAGGCTGCAGAGCTGTGCCCAGACCAACTTCATGACATTCAACAAGGCCAAGGGTAAGGTCCTGCACCTGGGTCGGTGCAATCCCAAGCACAGCTCCAGGCTGGGTGGGGAATGGCTGAGAGCAGCCCTGAGGAACAGGACCTGGGGGTCTGCGGTGGATGAGAAGCTCAACATGAGCTGACAGTGTGAGGGCAGCCCAGACAGCAACTGTGTGCTGGGCTGCATTAAGAGAAGTGTGACCAGTAGGGCAAGGGAGGGAATTCTGCCCCTTTACTCTGCTCTCCTCACACCCCACCTGCAGCACTGTGTGCAGTTCTGGAGCCACCAGCACAAGAAGGACATGTAACTGTTGGAGAGAGTCCAGAGGAGG
>VWZI01012348.1:0-15974 GCA_013396835.1 Psilopogon haemacephalus | reverse complement strand
CTTCCAACCTAAACCATTCTGTGATTCTATGACTCTTTGTAAAAGCCTGGGCTTTAAATAGCTCTTTTGGTGGAGAAATGGGAATTGCTGGGCAGCAGACCATGCCTGAGAGTTGAATATTGCCCTCCAAAGCTGGCACCAGGAAATTTGTAAGATTGGAGGTTTCCATCTCTCTGGCATCCCTGACCTTTTGCTGCCTTCCTCCTTGTACAGCATAGATACTGAGCACTTCAGATGAAGAAACCCTGCTGATGTGAAGTAGGACTGGAGTTCCTTGTGCTTGTGATTTGACACCTACCACATGAGAGTCACTTAGGACTAGAAGGGAGCTCTAAGGTCATGTGGATCAGTGTACTGACCTCAAAGACAGCTGTGTACCCGAGGCTGTTAGCTGACTGTGTGCACCTCTGTCTGAAAGCCAGCTCCATCTCTAGCTTGTAGTACTGACCTGGCAAGGTGTTTCAGCTCATCACTTCTTTGGTGACCCACTGGAGGTCAGCTTTTTCTAGTATTCTGTTTTTACATGGCCTCAAAATGGTTCCTTTTCTTCTCCAGGTTTACCATCTTGGTTGCCTTTCTGGCAAAAAGCTACTCTTCCTCTGAGCTTTTGTAAGATAAACAGTCTAACTCCTGAGCCTTCTGCTGAGTTGGCCTCCACTTCCATCACTTCACAGAAACACAGAATTTCTTAGATTGGAAAAGCCCTTCAAGATCATGGAGTCCAATCCTTAGTTTCACACTGACAAGTCCTTGACTAACCCAAACCCCTCAGCACAACATCTAATTGCTGTGAATGGCTATGGTTGTAAAGGATCACCAGGATCAGCCAGTCCAACCTTCATCCCAGCATCCTGCATCACCAGACCATAGCCTCAAGCTATGCCACATCCACTCTTCCCTTAAACACCTCCAGGGATGGTGACTCCAGCACCTCCCTGGGCTGCCCCTTCCAGTGCCTGACCACCTGCTCAGAAAAGAACTTCCTCCCACCATCCAATCTAAACCTCCCCTGGCACAACTTGAGGCCATTTCCTCTTGTCCTATCATTGGTAATTCGGGAGAAGAGATCAGCCCCAGCCTCACCACAACCTCCTTTTAGGTAGTTGTAGAGGGCAATGAGGTCTCCTTTCAGCCTCCTGTTCTCCAGACTAACCAACCCCAGTTCCCTCAGCTGCTCCTCATAGGTGACGTTTTCCAGCCCTCTCCCCAGCCTCGTTGCCCTTCTCTACACCCCCTCCCTGTATTTCCATCTCCATGTGTGTTTCAGTTTGGGTTGATTTTCCTGTACATAACTCAAGTGTCCTGGATGGATTATAAAATGGGTGTCAGTAGTTCTCAATCCATAGCTCTCATGCTACATCCTTTGAGGCTGCATTTGCTTTTTCAGGTCGCATGGTGTAGCTGATCAGTGCACAGTAGACTTTTTCAGCATTTTTACCTGACCAGCATCCATTTTACAGCAGAAACTCCTGTTATGATCTGAAGGGTCACAATCATAGAATGCTTTAGGTTGGAAGGGACCTCAAAGATCATCCAGTTCTAACCTCCTGCCATAGGCAGGGACACCTCCTACCAGAACAGGTCACTCAAGGCCTCATCCAGCCTGGCCTTGAACACCTCCAGGGAGGGAGCAGCCACAACCTCCCTGGGCAACCTGTGCCAGTGTCTCACCACCCTCACTGGAAAGAACTTCTTCCTAACATCCCATTTAAATCTCCCCTCCGCCAATCTGAACCCATTCCTCCTTGTCCTGTCATTACAAGACCTTGTGAATAGTCCCTCCCCAGCCTTCCTGTAGGCCCCTTTCAGATACTGGAAGATCACTACAAGGTCTCCTCAAAGCCTTCTCTTCTTCAGGCTGAAGAGCCCCAACTCTCTCAGCCTATCCTTATAGCAGAGCTGCTTCAGCCCTCTGAATATCTTTGTGGCCCTCCTCTGGATTCACTCCAACAGTTCAATTCCCTTCTTGTGCTGAGGACTGTACACAGTACTCCAGGTGGGGTGATCTGGCACTTGATCTTGTTTTGGCCATTCCAAACCTAGCCTCATCCTCAGTTTTCACTGTAGGGTTTTGCTCAGTCCTACTTGGTGTTGCTTCCTGACAAGCTGTCATCAGCCTATCTCACTAGCCCAGACAGACTCCTTGTGCCAGGATCATTGTAGGAGGTGTTGAGTACACTCGGTCTTACCAGCCCTATAGTCATTCACAGGCACTCGTTATTTTCTGTGTCACCTTCATGTCTTTCCCTTGCCAACTATTTTCCCTTGGCTGGAATCCCACAGCCAATCCCACATGTTTGTGGATTCAGGGAAACAGGCACCTACCCCTTCCCGTGGGACTTCAGGCGTGATGGAGCAAAGCAGGAGGAAGCTGGGGACGAAAGGATTGGTGCTAAGCCAGCAGTAAAGAGCCTAGCAGAGCTGAGGAGGCTGGAGGTGGGAGTGGGGTGGCAGCCACCTGAGCTGTGTCTCCTGCAGGCTGTTCCAGCTGCAGCGCATTGTGAACGTGGAGAAGCGCCAGGACCGCATGCGAGGCAGCCGCTACCTGCTGGAGCTGGAGCTGCTGGAGCGGGGGGAGAAGCTCGTCCGCGTCTCCGAATACGTCTTTGCCCGGGGCTGGCAGGGCATTGCTGCTGATGAGGAGGAGGAGAGGAAGATGAGGAACCTGGCATGGGGTCGCCAGCGGCACCTGATGGCCACGCCCAACGAACCAGAGCTGTGCTGGCCCCAGGGCTTCTCATGGAACCACCGTGCTGTGGTTCACTTTGTGGTGCCAGGTGAGAAGGACCTGCCTGGTCAGGACACCAAGGGATGGCACACTGGGCAGTTTCCACAAGAGTGGTCCAGCCTCAGGTGTTTTATTTCTGGCCATTTCTAATTTCTGTTCTCTACAACTTAGGCCTTGAGCAACTTGTTCTAGTGGGAGGTGTGCCTGCCTATGGCAGGGGGTTGGAACTGGATGATCTTTGAGGTCCCTTCCAACCTAAACCATTCTGTGATTAAGCCTCCTCAGAAATATGGCAGGGCCCAAACTCCCACGGGTTGTAAGCTCAAAGTAAACCCATCACCCATGCCAATTCCTGGGCTCTTGAGTCCCAAGAGTTCATCCTGAACCTGTTTCAGCGTTCCCGCAAGGGTAGCGGAGTTTAAGGAGAGGCAAGAAGCCTTACCAGGTGAGAAACCACAGAGTCTTTTGGGTTAGTTTGGCTTTCATTCTCTCCCTTTTGCAATCCAATCCAGTGAAGAACCAGGCTCGCTGGGTGCTACAGTTCATCTCTGACATGGAAGAGCTGTTCCGAATCACCCAGGATCGCTACTTCAACGTCATCATCACAGACTACAGCAGCGAGGACATGGATGTAGAGAAGGCTCTGAAAGGGTCTGCGCTGCACAGGTGAGAGCACTTCCTGGCCATAACAACTGCTCATGTTGCATACGCCTGCAAACAGTCTCTGCATGGATTGAGCAACCACAGGCTCCTGCAGCTGGAAATCCAAAGATAAAGGTCACACAGACCTTCCACATCTACTTGAGTTGTGGTGGTGTTGTAAGGCAGAGCGTGTGCAGCCTGCATGGAATGGTGTTGTTGTAAGGCAGAGCATGTGCAGCCCACACGGAACAGTGTTGGTGTAAGGCAGAGCGTGTGCAGCCTGCATGGAATGGTGTTGTTGTAAGGCAGAGCATGTGCAGCCCGCACGGAACAGTGTTGGTGTAAGGCAGAGCATGTGCAGCCTGCACGGAACGGTGTTGGTGTAAGGCAGAGCATGTGCATCCTGCACGGAATGGTGTTGGTGTAAGGCAGAGCACGTGCAGCCCACACGGAATGGTGTTGGTGTAAGGCAGAGCACGTGCATCCTGCACGGAACGGTGTTGGTGTAAGGCAGAGCATGTGCAGCCCACACGGAATGGTGTTGGTGTAAGGCAGAGCGTGTGCAGCCCACATGGAATGGTGTTGGTGTAAGGCAGAGCGCGTGCATCCTGCACGGAACGGTGTTGGTGTAAGGCAGAGCACGTGCAGCCCACACGGAATGGTGTTGGTGTAAGGCAGAGCGTGTGCAGCCTGCACGGAACAGTGTTGGTGTAAGGCAGAGCACGTGCATCCTGCACGGAACGGTGTTGGTGTAAGGCAGAGCATGTGCAGCCCACACGGAATGGTGTTGGTGTAAGGCAGAGCGTGTGCAGCCTGCACAGAACAGTGTTGGTGTAAGGCAGAGCATGTGCAGCCCGCACGGAACGGCGTTGGTGTAAGGCAGAGCGTGTGCAGCCCGCACAGAACAGTGTTGGTGTAAGGCAGAGCGTGTGCAGCCTGCACGGAAGGGTGTTGGTATGAACCAGACTGTGAGCAGCCTGCACGGAATGGTGTTGGTGTAAGGCAGAACATGTGCAGCCTGCACGGAACGGCGTTGGTGTAAGGCAGACTGTGAGCAGCCTGCACAGAACAGTGTTGGTGTAAGGCAGTTACTGCTGCAGTTAGCCATCTGTGTGCAGCTGTTTCCTCCTCGCTGTTCAAGCTTGTGGGAGAGAATCGTAGAATCATAGAATGGTTTAGGTTGGAAGTGATCTCAAAGCTCATCCAGTTCCAACCCCCCTGTGCCATAGGCAGGGACACCTCCCACTAGATCTGGTTGCCCAAGACCTCATCCAGCCTGGCCTTGNGTGTTGGTGTAAGGCAGAGCACGTGCATCCTGCACGGAACGGTGTTGGTGTAAGGCAGAGCGTGTGCATCCTGCACGGAACAGTGTTGGTGTAAGGCAGAGCACGTGCATCCTGCACGGAACGGTGTTGGTGTAAGGCAGAGCGTGTGCATCCTGCACGGAACAGTGTTGGTGTAAGGCAGAGCACGTGCATCCTGCACGGAACGGTGTTGGTGTAAGGCAGAGCGTGTGCATCCTGCACGGAACAGTGTTGGTGTAAGGCAGAGCACGTGCATCCTGCACGGAACGGTGTTGGTGTAAGGCAGAGCATGTGCAGCCTGCACAGAACAGTGTTGGTGTAAGGCAGTTACTGCTGCAGTTAGCCATCTGCGTGCAGCTGTTTCCTCCTCGCTGTTCAAGCTTGTGGGAGAGAATCATAGAATCATAGAATGGTTTAGGTTGGAAGTGATCTCAAAGCTCATCCAGTTCCAACCCCCCTGTGCCATAGGCAGGGACACCTCCCACTAGATCTGGTTGCCCAAGACCTCATCCAGCCTGGCCTTGAACACCTCCAGGGAGGGAGCAGCCACAACCTCCCTGGACAACCTGTGCCAGTGTCTCACCACCAGTTCTCTGTCAAGAACTTCCTCCTAACATCCCCTTTCAATCTCCCCTCTGCCAGTTTAAACCCATTCCTCCTCATCCTGTCATTACAAGACCTTGTGAATAGTCCCTCCCCAGCCCTCCTGTAGGCCCCCTTCAGATACTGGAAGGCTACTCTAAGTTCTCCTGGAAGCCTTCTCTTCTCCAGGCTGCAGAGCCCCAACTGTCTCAGACTGTCCTCACAGCAGAGCTGCTGCAGCCCTCTGAGCATCTTGGTGGCCTCCTCTAGACTCGCTCCAACAGTTCAATTCCCTTCTTGTGCTGGGGGCTCCAGAACTGCACACAGTACTGCAGGTGGGGTCTGAGGAGAGCAGAGTGAAGGGGCGGAATCCCCTCCCTTGCCCTGCTGGCCACACTAGAGGGGGATGCAAGAGTCACAGTGATGGGGAAGTGGAAGGACAGAGAAAACAAGAAAGCTGTGAGAAGTGGCATAGAGGGTGTGGAGGCCTGTGGGTGGGGTAACTGTCTGGCTTTCTCTTCTCTGATCTGAATCAGATTTGGCTGACCATTTCCTTTATGTGCCACTGGTTCCCAGTAACAGGTCCTAAGGATTGAGATGGACTAGAGCTGAAAAGGCTTCTGCTAGAGAGTTCCCTATCCCTGCAGCACCAGGGAGAAGACAGCTTCAGGCACACTTTGACCTGGAGCAGTGCTGAGCTCACGTAGCAAAGGCTTTCCTCCTGGAGAGGATGCAGCTCCACAGCCCGACACCTGCAGCGCACTGCTGCTGGCAGCGCTTGGCAGGCTCACCAGCATGCACACACTCAACTTCTCTTTCTCATCTCACCCCCAGCTATCAGTACTTGAAGCTGAAAGGGAATTTCGAGCGTTCTGCCGGGCTGCAGGCAGGGATAGACCTTGTGACGGTAAGCCTGGGGGCCCATGGGGTGGAGCATGAGTGCTTGTAGTAAGTGTGATGCTGCCTCTGCCTTGCCTACCGAACATGCTGCTTTATAGGGAAGGGAACAGCCTATGGGGTGGAGCATGGGTGCTTGTAGTAACTGTCTGATGCTGCCTCTGCCTTCCATACTGAATGTGCTGCTTTATAGGGAAGGGAAAAGCCCATGGGAAGAGAACACCCCATGGGGTGGAGCATGGGTGCTTGTAGTGTCTGATGCTGCCTCTGCCTTCCATACTGAACATGCTGCTTTATAGGGAAGGTAACAGCCTATGGGATATGGAGCATGGGTGCTTGTAATAAGTGTCTGATGCTGCCTCTGCTTTCCATACCAAATGTGCTGCTTTATAGGGAAGGGAACAGCCTAGCAGAGCAGATGCTTCCTGTCCCTCCAGAGTAAGGGTCTCACCCTTTATTCTGAGGAGCTTGTGTTCAGTTCTTGACCCACCTCTGGGACTTATCAGAGAGGAGGGAAATCATCAGTAGCAGCTTTTGTGATCCTGGCTCTGCCAGGTCATGGTCACAGTGTTTCACACCCATCCCTGAACACATTTCAGTGGCCATTTTGCTAGCCCCCAGAACCTATTTCTGATGTAGCTGCAAATGGCTCCATGAGTCTTTTCCATAGCTCTGCCTTACTTAAACTCGACTTTTGCTTCTCCCCACTGGTGTGGTCGGTTCTAGGACCCGCACAGCATCATTTTCCTGTGTGACCTCCACATCCACTTCCCAGCTGGAGTCATTGATTCCATCCGCAAGCACTGCGTGGAAGGCAAGATGGCCTTCGCCCCCATGGTCATGCGGCTGCACTGTGGCATGTCCCCACAGTGGCCTGATGGTAAGAGATGTGGAGCCTCTCTGGCTCGCTCCTTGGGGAGTGGGAGAAGAACAAGGGTTTCTGCCACCTCGAGATTTGCTCCTCTGGTGCTGTCAAGATCTGGAGCTTAAGGCGCTTGCAGGACCACTAGGTGAGAGCGCATTAGATGTAGGATGGAGTTTAACAGCGTTGGGTGCCTGGAATTTGAGATCAAAGTGACAGTTCTTCTGGTCATCTCCTAGGGCTCTCTGTGGATTTCAGGACCTTGGAAAACCTCTATTATTTCTTAGGGGCCACAGCCTGTCCTGAGAGCTATTAGCCTGGGGTTGAGGGTAACCAACCCAAGTCAGGGGAGAAAAGGGGCACGTATCATCTGAGCACAGGTTTTCCTTTAGTGAGAGGTGACTGTCCTGAGGCACAGGCACATGGACAACCCTTTGAAGCTGTGAGAGTCCAGGTACATTACGTACTCTGGTGGCAGCCAGGGGCTCTGCCTTGGTGTTGAGTTGACTGTGGTGTCAGCATTGTGCTAAAAGCAACTGGAATCTCACTCCAGCAGCCCTGCTGGGGTCATCAGCAGTTCAAAGCACCAACACACCTGTGCCTCTTTTGTGCTGTCCTCAGGCTACTGGGAGGTGAATGGGTTTGGTCTCCTGGGCATCTACAAGTCTGACCTGGACAAGGTCGGAGGCATGAATACCAAAGAGTTTCGGGACCGCTGGGGAGGAGAGGACTGGGAACTGCTGGACAGGTAGGACACTTTTGTCATCGTTCATGTGCTCAGGAGGGGAGACCCATTAGATCCTGGAGGACTAATGACCAGGGGAGTGGGGATCTGAGGAGACTTGAGTTGACCAATGCCACCATAAGCTTGGTCGGTGGGGGAGAGTCTTTGAGAATGTCCTGACCTCAGCAGGAAAGTGGACCCAAATTTGCTACTGCAGCCACCAGTAAAAGAAGAGAGGAGCTGTTTCCTGGTGCCTTACAGACAAGCTGCTGGTTGGCCACTGGCAGATCCTGATGTGACTGCGAAGACTTAGTCCACTTTGAGTAGTACAGTGCACAGTGAGTCCAGTTTGGGTCCCTCAGGCTTCTCATACTACACATGTAGCAGTTGCCCAGAAGAGTAACTGTTAGGGAGATCATGGTCATGAAGTACAGTTAGAATTTCTCAGAAGTTTAAGAGATCTCTGCTGTACAGACCGTAGGCCTCTGGGTTTGTAGTCCCAGGTTTTGGGGCCTGTCCTGTCCTGTCCTGTCTGCAGACCAGACTTGCACCTGCCATGTTGCCTGATGCCTTTCCTCCTGGCCTGGCATATGCAGGCTGTTCTCAGGTGTGGATAAACACTCAGCAAGCATCACTGGACGTGAGGTATCCTTGAGCTATTCTGGGCTCTGCAGTTTGATCACAGCCTCTTGACAGCAGCACAGCTTACAAGAGATTTCCTTGGGTGTCTTTGTGATCAAGATTTGCCTGAGTCTGCTCTTCTGCTTTCTGGCAGGATTCTGCAGGCTGGGCTGGAAGTGGAGCGTCTCTCCCTGAGGAACTTCTTCCACTGGTTCCACTCGAAGCGGGGCATGTGGAACCGGCGCCAGCTGAAGACAGTGTGACCCGCAGCCCCGCAGCTGCTTGGCAGCACCATCCACTCTCTGGGCTCCGTCTGCTCTGTATCCAGGCGCAGAGCTGAGCACACAAACCCTTCCTCCGCCTCCAGAGCCCTCTGGTGGGGTGACACAGCCGAGGAAGGGGTGGCCAGGCTAGAGAAGCAGGAGCTTCTCACGTGAGCTGTTGCATCCAAGACATAGGATCTGTGAGCTGTTGCATCCAAGACGTAGGATCTGCGTCTTGCTGGGCAGATGTGCAAGGCAGACACCAGCAAGGGAAGGGCAGGTGTTTCCTGCCGTGCAGCCTGGCGGATGGCACAGTGGGAGAGGTGCCAGAGTTCCCAAACACAAGTCCCAGCTAAGCCCAGAATAATTTATGTGGAGCAGCACAAGCTTCTCTTCTAATACTTGAATGAAAAAAAAAAACAAACCAACAAAAAAACCAAAAACCCAACCCTACCCACTCCCCCTGCCACTTCCCTGTTTCTCCAGTAGCCCTGCTTTTGGACAGGGGACCAAAGTAAGTTCTCTCAACCGTATGGTGTCCATATGTCCATGTGCTGACTCACGGCAATCTCTGTGGAGTTGCTGGTAGGCACTTTAGGCTGCTGGTGCTTAGATGTTGCTCTGTACTTTTCACCGAGCTGTGATGAAAAACTGTGCTTGTGTTCAGCAAGTGATGGGCCACGGATGGATGCAAGTCTGCTTCCCATACAAGAGCCACATGTGCCTGCAGCTGGAACAGGTGGCAGGGGTTGAAGTTGCAACTCCACCTAAATTACTGATCCACTGCCTGGGGATAGTGGATGGTTACACAGAGAAGCTAGGACAGCATCTCTGGAGGAACTTTGCAGCCTTATCTGACAGACGTGTTTGTCCTACTGATATCAGGGAAACCCTAGCAGGGGAGAAGTGGCAATATTTTATTGGTTGAAATATTGTGATTTTTGTCAGAAAAAAAAGAGGAAGCAGAGTATTCTGCTCTCTAAATCCTGTACATGTATGCAGCACCTAAATTTTAATTTAATAAGTTATGGAATCACAGTTATGTCTTGTCATAGTTTGACAAGCATGGCCAGCAGGGCAAGGGAGGGGATTCTGCCCCTTTACTCTGCTCTCCTCAAACCCCAGCTGGAGTACTGTGTGCAGTTCTGGAGCCCCCAGCACAGGAAGGACATGGAACTGCTGGAGAGAGTCCAGAGGAGGCCACAAAGATGCTCAGAGGGCTGCAGCAGCTCTGCTATGAGGACAGGCTGAGAGAGTTGGGGCTCTGCAGCCTGGAGAGGAGAAGGCTGCCAGGAGACCTTGAAGTGGACTTCTAGTATCTGAAGAGAGTCTACACGAGGAGTGGGGAAGGACTATTTACAAGGTCTTGTAAAGAGACAGAACGAGGAGTAATGGGTTTGAACTGGCAGAGGGGAGATTGAGAGGGGATGTTAGGAGGAAGTTCTTGACAGTGAGGGTGGTGAGACACTGGCACAGGTTGCCCAGGGAGGTTGTGGCTACTCCCTCCCTGGAGGTGTTCAAGGCCAGGTTGGATAGGCCTTGAGCAACCTGCTTTAGTGGGAGATGTCCCTGCCTATAGCAGGAGGTTGGAACTGGATGATCTTTGAGATCACTTCCAACCTAAACCATTCTATGATTCTCTCATGCTATGACTTTCATGTACAGAGCAGGCTGTTGATGCTTCATCTCTGGAACAGCCCTGTGAGCTCTGCCTGGTAGGGAGAAGGTGGCCTCAGGAATGCAAAGAACAGCAACAACAGGAGAGAGGCTGGGCAGGTCTGTGTGAGCACTGACCCACTGGAACAGTGGAAATAGTCCCTGTCTGTAGCTGGCCTGATGCTACAGGGGATTGGCCTCCCATGGCACTGCCATTAACATAAGGCCAGCTTTTAACCCCTGTAACCATTTTACAGGAGTCCAGAAACTCAGGAACCCCAGCACACTCATTGCTCTGCTCTGCAGCTTCAGATCCCCGATGCCAGCCTGAAAAGGTCTCAAGCCTGGTGCTGCTGGTGCCCAGCTCTGATGGGAGCTGTTGAGAAGTGAGTACCAGGGGCACACAGGGTACAAGCAGTGCTGACTTGGTGCTAGAGTTGTTTGCTTTTTACCCTGCTGGAGCAGACACCAGTTCAGAAGAGACCTTCATTCATTAGCAATTGTGTGACTCTTGACAAGTCCATCAGGTTCTACTGTTGCAGCAGAAAGCTGACCGTTCAAGTTGAGGCACGGGAGACAGACATCTGGTCAAATCATCTTCTTGCCTCAGTCTGGTGACTGACAAGAGTGAGGAGGAGTTGATCAGATTTCAGAACGTTTCCCCTGTGCGGTGTGCAGCGCTGGGGAGAGGCACTCGAGAGGCAGATGTGTCTGCAGGCACAGAGCCTTTCTCAGAATGCAGACGCTGATGACCTCAGAGGAGGCAGCCACAGCCTTCTGGACAAGCCAGAGCAGACTTCTTATTGAGGGCAAGTGTTAGTGTCTCTCAGCAGAGACTAAGAACTGAAGCATGATGGTGAGAGCTGAGAGGCTGACAGCAGTCTGCGCTACTGTTTAGTTTTATTTTAATCGTGTGTCACAGAAGCTTAGGAGACCTGAGCTCAGCGCCTGCCGCTGCGGTGAGCCCTGTCCCTGCCCGGACCCTGCAGCGGTGCCGCTCCCGGCGTGTCGGAGCCTGCGCTTGCTGCAGACACAGGCACAGCCCTGCCAGGGCGCAGGGCAGCTGCTCTGCAGGCGCTGGGGCTCTGCCTCCACGGCCTGCCCAGGCTGGCTCCCTCACGCAATCCCTGTGGAATGGGGAGAGGCTGGTGGGGAGGGCGAGCGCTGGGACGCGGCGAGACGTTAGCGGGACGCAGCTGTTCGGGCTCGCCCGGCGGGGAGCGGCAGGAGGTTGGCTGCGCCCTGGGCAGCTGTGGGTGCGGCGGTGCCCGCACGCCGCGCACAGGGACCGCGTCCGCAGCTAGCTAAGGCGTGAGCTGCGGCACCGTCAGCTGGCAGCCGGCATTCAGCTGCAGACACTGGCAAGAACTGGGTGCAACTCGCATGGTTTAAATGGTACAGGTAGCCCCTCCGCCTCACCGCAGAGAAGAGCTAGCAGAGGGTGGGTTTGGAAGTAGGGTGCCAGCCATGAATCTGAGGATTTCACCCCCGTGCTTCAGCCGAGCCTTCTAACCCAGGCTGGTGAGAGGCACAACTCTTGCCTCAAGAGGGCTCCTGGGTGGACATGTAAGGAGTTAGTGGGTTTCGGTTGAGTTTCCTGATGGCTGCCAAAGCTGCCTTTACAAATGCCCTTCCCCTTCTAAAGCGGTGGGGATCCTTAGTTGGCGTTAAGTATTGCAGTAATTAACAATCAACGTGATCAGTACTAATTGGCACTAGTTCGCAGCCTCCATGGAGGAGCTAGGAGAGAGCATATTGAGATAAAAGCTGTTTTCCAGCCCGCATACTCTGAACCCACTGCTGTAGGGAGGCGAATGGCTACACACTCCCCAGCTCACCAGCCAGCAGCAAATCTGAGGGGTGGTGAAGCTGGGAGCATGGCAGGGGCAGGTTGTGCCATAGCCGTGCAGAGGAGAGGCATGGCCACAGGTCAGGGGCAGGTCGTGCCATAGCCGTGCAGAGGAGAGGCATGGCCACAGGTCAGGGGTAGGTCATGCCACAGTTGTGCAGAGGAGAGGCATGGCCAGACAGGGCAACGCCAAGGCAGTTGCCAATCATCTGCTGACACCAGCGTTGCACAATATGCACAGCCTATGTGAGCAGGGATGGCTCCCAACAGCAAGAGGGAATGTGTCTTCACCATGGCCAGAAAACTGACTCCTCGTGACAGCTGATCTCATTTTGTCACCAGGATATTTTTAAGAGGTGTGCCTGAGCTGGCAGTGAAGTTTGCCCCAGGTCTCTGCCTTCTTGTGCATCTTGGGTGTATCCTGACATTGCGGCAGGAGGAAGTCAGCGGTGTGGAATTCCCTGTGCATCAGGCAGGCAGACAGGAGAAGGCTGCTGCCTGGGGCCAGCTGGGGAGATGGTGGGGCCATGCTGCAGGGGACACCTTCCTCTGAGGCAGGCTGTAGCCAGGCTGGGGACTCTTGGGCCCCCAGGTGCAGGTTGGACACCAGTGAGGGGGCCGTACACAAACGCCAGCTCCATCTTCAGGACTCAGAATTGTGGTTGCTGAGACTTGAGAAGTCAGCAAAGGGAACAAACAAGGGCTGGGGTTTATTCTGAGAAGTGTATTGTGTGACAGTTCCAAGGTGACTTTGCTCTGCCATAGTCTTCAACCTTTGCCCAGGTGTGAACATCTCAGCTCATCTCATTGCCCACAAATGTCTGGAGCTGATTGCATTTTTTCTTTTAGCTACCGATGCCTTCTGTTAAAAACCTGAACTTGTACCTTTGAATTATCTGCCTTAAGGTGTCTCTGTGCCTTTAAGACAACTCCCAGGCCACCTCTGTTAGAGCTGGGGAGTATCCTGATTTCCCCCCATGTTTCATAAATACATTGTCTTCCTTACAAGAGCTTGCTTCTGTCTGGTGTGTGTTACTCACAATCACATCACCCTGTGACCAGGTGTTGCTCCTCTGGCTCCACATAACCGCAGAGCCAGGTCACTCTGTGTGAGACCCAAAGAGAGCTTCTGCAGCAGGAGGGGGCAGGAGATACAACAAGTGAGATTAGCCATGAGCAAAACCTGTTTCAGTCCCCTCTAGAGATGTAGGAAAATGGGATGCAACAAAACCATTTTTGGCCCTGTCTCCCTGGGTTTATCATGTGAAACAAGGTGGAAACCTCCCAGCAAAGTACAAGCACAGTGTGCTCACAGAGGAGGTGGAGAGTGAAGTAGTTCCTCTTGCAAGCAGGAGAGAGGCTCAGTGCTAGCACAAGCCAAGACCTGAGCTCAGCATTTGGCCCGTTCTACATCAAGGAGAGCTCAACTCTTTCACAGCAACTTCTTATTTTGATTCAAATTTGGCCCTTTAAAAAAAAATTCAACTGTGCCTCCTTTTTTTTTTTTTTTTTTTTTTAGTATAAAAAGCTTGTCAGGAATGGGAGTCAGGGCTTTTCAGTGGCCTTCCAGGGTCTGAAGTGGCCTTCCAGGATCTGAAGTGGCTGGGGAGGAACTTTGGAGGCTACCAGGGCATGACAGGACAAAGGGGAATGGAGCAAAGCTGGAGGTGGGGAGGTTGAGACTGGGCATAAGAAGGAAGTTCTTCAGCATGAGAGTGGTGAGAGCCTGGGTTGCCCAGGGAAGTGGTTGGGGCCAGATCCCTGGAGGTGTTTGCAGCCAGGCTGGCAGAGGCTGTGGGCAGCCTGATGTAGGGTAGGGTGTCCCTGGGCATGGCCGGGGGGGAGTTGGAACTGGCTGATCCTTGTGGTCCCTTCCAACCCTGACTGATTCTATGATTCTATATGGAGAGAGGGAAAAAGCAGCCAAGGCTTCTGATGAGACTGATTCCATTATCATGAGAAACTATTTACAAAGCTGATGAGGAACAGCATTCCAATCTGCTGCTGGTCATCTGCTCACCTGGACTGAGTGATGAGTAGCCCTCCCTGCTTGGGCAGGCCTCGTGTGCTGCCACACCTGATGTGCCACCTCTTCCAGACAATGACATTGGAGTTAAGATCTGGTAAGGAAATTCCCCTCATAGCTTCTTTCCCAGCTGAACCTTTTCTTTCTCCCCTCCACTCATTACATTAAGTCATCAATGCTGACTGCTTTGCCCCCTGCTCTGTGAAGCAGTGAGTCACAGGATTTGGGATCTGCACAAGGGATGCAGTTTTTAACCTTTTAACGAACCGAGCTGGTCAGTAGGGGCTGAAAGCCCTTAGGGGCTGGGGTTGCCTTGACTAGAACTGTCTTTTCTGCCTCCCCATAGAAGCCTTTTTTCTAGAGGGACACAGGAGGCTTCCTAGAAGGATTCACCCCTGTTTACTGTTGGGCTCAGCAGAAAGCAAGGACTGAGCTAAGCAACGATCTCGGTGTCACTTCCAGACTGTACCATCCCCTGGATGAGTCATTGCATACTTCATTAAACAGCTCCCAGGCTGTGGTCTGCTTTGCTGATTGGGATTCTGGTAAGTGTGTGCTTCAATTCAGGCAGTGGTGAGCTTCCAGAAGGCCAGTCACGCCCTGGGCTGCATCAAAAGCAGCGTGGCCAGCAGACCCAGAGAGGCGATTCTGCCACTTTCTTCAGCTCTGCTGACACCTCACCTGCACTACTGCGTCCAGCTCTGGAGCCCTCGACACAGCAAGGGAATGGACCTGATGGAGTGAGCCCATAGCAGGGCCACCAAGGTAATCAGAGGGCTGGAGAACCTTTCCTGTGAGGACAGGGTGAGGGAGCTGGGGGTCTTCAGCCTGGAGAAGAGAAGGCTGAGACCCAATAGCAGCCTTTTCTGCTATTAGACTTCCCAATACCTGAAGGGAGCTACAAGAAGGCTGCAGAGAGAATGTTTGTAAAGGGCCTGCAAGGCCAAGTTGAGGGCAATAGCTTCAGACTACAGCAGAGCAGATGGATACAAGATGTTAGGAACAAGTTCTGCACCACGAGGGTAGTGGAACACTGGAACAGGTTGCCCAGGGAGGTGGTTGGGGCCACCTGGAGATACTGAAGGTGAGGCTGGATAGGGCTGTGGGCAGCCTGCTCTAGATTCATAGAATCAGGGTTGGAAGGGACCACAAGGATCATCCAGTTCCAACCCCTCTGCCATGCCTAGGGACACCCTACCCTAGATCAGGCTCCACACAGCCTCTGCCAGCCTGGGATCTGCCCTGGGAGCCTCTACCTCCAGGGATCTGGCCCCAAACACCTCCCTGCAGGGCCAACCCATTCCAGCCTCTCACTACTCTCTCATCCTCTCATTCTAGTTGAGGATGTCCCTGCTGAGTGCAGAGATGTTTGGACCGGGTGATCTTTGGAGGTTCCTTCCAATCCAGACTGTTCTGTGATTCTATAGATACATAACTGATATTTTCCATCTCTCTGTGTGACTTTCCCATCGGCTCTGGAAAAAGCTCCTGCTGTCCTGTAGCCTTACCCACCAGCATTTGTAGAAGAGCTCACGCTCTCCCTCTCCAGGGGGAAAAAAAACCAAACAACCAAAAAAACAACTACTTGTGAGTTAAACGAATTTAGTCCTGTAAAGCTGAATAGAGACTGCAAAGAAAACCTGCTCATAATGGACTTCTGAAGTGTCAGACACTGCCATTAGCTCCCAAAGGGCAGGATGTGGATGTCTTGGTGACTTTTCTTCCTCACTGGTGCCAAGAGTATGTGAAATGAAAAATCCATATTGATTTTAAAGAAAAAAGACTTCAGAGCCTTGGGACAGGTGATACAGAACTCGGGA
>VWZI01012347.1:77924-96405 GCA_013396835.1 Psilopogon haemacephalus | reverse complement strand
CCTCTTCAATTATGCATCAGTAAATGTTATCGTGCAATCACTGGCGAGGTGTTAATTAGTATTTTTTAATTGCTGCTCTTTATGTCTGACCTTTTCATAATTTTCATTTATGGAGATGGTTTTAGGTACACTATCTTGGAGAACTGTTGTTTCTTTTTGTTCCCCCCCCACCACCCCCTTAGTTCTCAATTTTAGATGCACTGTTGCATTAGCAAAGACTTACAATATCCTTTTATTTTTGCTACTAAACACAGGACCTTTTAATGCACAGAAAGGTGTCCCTCTAAGTTGCTCAATTAAAGTAGTTCTTAAAGTCAGACAAGGAAATGTATCTAACTGAGAGATAAGTGAAAAGTACTGTGAAAGGTAGTAAAAAGATGCCTTAAAATTATATTCCTTGTCTAGGTGCTTCATCTGGATTAGATGTCTGTTTAACCAGATACCTTAAAGGTTTTTATTTTTTGAGTAGTGTATGAGCCATTGAACATATTAGAGGTCAGTGGTGTTATCTTTACTAGATAATTACACCCATCAATAAGGCTTCATTATGAAAATAACCCCTTCTGAAATAGAAATCTAGTGTTCCAAATCCACCATGCACCAGTTTTGTAAATGTCCCAAGGTAAAAGAGGATTGTGGGAATGAGCAAGATCATAGCTAATCAAAGTGATTGAGGTGATTATGAACAGTGATGCTTAACCATTTGTCCAAATGAAGGTTTTGACTGTGGAAGAAAAGTGTTTTATGTTCCTATTTAAATTCGTAATTCTTTTTATAATACCAATCTTCTATATTCTGTAATCGATTTTGAAATGTATTGAGTCATAAATATGCTCTAGTCGGGTGATAACTCTGCCATTGGAACTGGATATGGAGGAGAAAATATGTTGAATTCTTTTCTTTTTGGATTCACTATTGTCACGGTGATTGCTTTGTTAGTTTGTTTGGGGTTTTTTGTTTGTTTTTTTTTTGACATCTTCCTTAAGAGCTGCTATCTGAGGTTCATATTTACAGGTTGTCTCCTTTAATGAAACTTAACTTCCTTTTGCCTTCAGCCCCACTGTCTTCCATAGAAACCTTAAGCTATAATAATAGTCTCACTAACTAATCTTAATTATGGAATAAGTGGTATACCATCATTAGTAATTTCCCTTGAAACAGTAAAACAATATATAAAAGTCATTCATATTAAATGCATTTTCAATTCATTTTCCAGATGCTGTGTAATAGTTCTGCTTCTCTGTGATGCTTCATGCAGCTATAAATCTTAGATGTGCTTGTGCTGATTTACATGGTCTCTAGTTGGTATCTATCAGTGAAGCTGTTACTTGCTATTTCATCTGGTGGAAACCCAGAGCAGTCAAAAGGAAATGCTTCTCAGGGATAAGAGAGTTTACTTTCTTTTTCTTTATAGTGGTGAATTCTGCTCATTTGGATCCATGTAGTTCTCTGGACCAAAATGTGTTGCAAGAAGAAGCAGAAAATTATAAATAGGAAAGGAATACAGCTATTCGGCCTTGAATTTTGAATGTTTCTTTTAAAGTAGATTTTCAGTTTTTAAAGAAATATTTTGATGCAGCAGGGGGATCTACTTCTGTTTGCTAGAGAATTCATATGAGGTTCTTTGTCTACACTCAGAAAATGGAACGATAGGACCTGAAAGCTTAAAAGGTTTTTCATCTACTTTATGATCTACTCCGGAAGCCCAGTTAGCAGTTGTAATACATATCTGGGTTATGCTCCTTTCCCGTTTATGGAAGTTAGTCACTTTCACTTTCTTGTATGATAAAGTGGGAAAATAAGCAGTTGAGAAAACACTACCATGCATCTTGAGCACATTCCTATTAAGAAGCACAGACTGGAAATTAGCTGCCTAATTTGAAGAGCTTCCACAGGGCAATCTGAGAGCAGGGGGTTTTGTGGACATTTTGCAGATGGCTCTTACCACTCTTGCTGTGCTAAATCCTTGCCACAGCCACTTATATTAAGCTGCACCCTGGAGTGATTGGTCTTGTGTAGATGGGCAAGAGGGGGATGACTGTCATGTATGACTACAGTAGAAAGATTATTTTTGGAGGAAATTTCATGGATGGAGTTTGACCTCTACAGTAAATGAGCTGTGGAAATCCTTGAAATTCTTGTATGGGAATCCAGAAAGCATGATTTTACTCATCAAACAGCCTTCAGTGGTTTAATTTACTTCTCTGTTGCTACAAGGGCAAAAGCCTTTCCTTATATACATGCCTCTCAATCTTGCTTTTTATTATTTCTTAATAGTTTTAGCTGAGGGAAGACACACTTTTCATTCTGGACTCTATAATTTTCTTTCTATGCATGGTTATAGTGGAAAATATTAGATAAAGGAGGAGGAGGGGAGTGAAAAGCTTTTGAATTGTGCATGTGGGCTGTAGTAAGAACTTCATAGATGAGTTAGTCTACCTGCCCAGCTTATTTGTACTTAGCATTATAGTATTGGTGCTTTGAAAATGCCCTTGAAATGAAGATGGTCCACAGAGCAGGAAGATGATACACTATTGTCTTTACATTTTGTTGCAGCATTTTATACCTCTAGGAGATTGCTTGACAGTGTTACACAAGCTCATGATGTCACTGCACATTTTCAAGTGCAATTATCTCAAACTACAAGCAAATGTCTGAAATTTTGTTAGGAGGGCAAAGTGGGGTTACACTTGTTTCATTCATGATTTAAACCTTTTCAAAAACTGTAGTTGCAATTTACATTTTAATTCAGAAATCTCAAGTCAATTCTCAGGCCTTTTCAGATTTTGAGCCTGATCTGTAACTGGTCATTCCTCTAAAACTTAATGGCACTGTAAGAAGAGCGCAAAAGTCTCTGTCTTTCAGTCTCTGTCTCATAGGACTGTAATGATTTGAGATGTACATTTTACCTTTCTCCTCACAGTAAAAGTACCAAAAATATTGTGTAATTGACTCAACAGCAGCGTAGTGGCTTGCATGCCACTGACTATATCCGCATGTCTGTGGTGTTGAAAGTGGAGAAATATATAAAATAAGTGTATAGCTTTCCCACAGATGTCAGATGCCAATGTCACTGAAACCTCTAATTTAGATCATCTGGAAAAGATTTCAAATTTTGGGAAGGTCTTTGGGAGTAATTTTATTATCTCAGCTTTCATTTCAAAGTCTCCATAGTGGTCATGTTGTACCAAATCTGGGTTTTTTACCCTGGTGTGCAAAAACCAATTGACAGAACAGAGAGAATAGCTTTATTCTAGTTCTGTGTAGAAAAGGATGCTGGGTGGTAGCTCTACAAAGTTGGCACCCTGGTTGAAATTTGTAGGAGATATTTACATCTACTAACTAGCTATCGATTAGTTTATTTCTTGATTCGTCTTACAAATACAGCTAATTTGAAATTTACTAGTTATGCTCACAGGCTAAGGGTCTTTAGCTACAAGGTGTGTTTTTTTCACATTATAATGATATTAAAATTACATAAATTCAACATTAGGGCAATGGCTGGGGGGATGACCTTGCTGACTTCACAAAAAAATGTCAGTCCTCAAGGACGCAGGTCTCATATTTTGGGAATCTTTGAGCTTTCATTCTTGATAAGCATTAGTTGCTAATATTCAGACAGTCATATACTGAAGTATTTTGTCCCTTTGCAGCAATTTAAAATGCTAATGAATGATTAGGCTTCATTAACAGGCTGCCTAATCTTACTTGCAACAATTTAATGACAGTGTTTTCCATCTGGGAGATACTAGAACCAAACAACTCAAATTTTGTCAGTAAATTTATTGTTCTTTCCGAGGTTGAGTTTTGGAAGACTCTCATAAAGGGAGTTGTTGGTTGTTTTCAGACCCTGTCAGAAAAATACATGTGGGTAATACTGTTAAAAGAGGGGAGGAAAAAAAAAACCAAACAACCCAACACAGAAAAAATCGAAAACAAAACCAGAAGATTAAATCAGTACATTCTCTACACTTTTCTTTAGAAGCATAGCTTGACTATTGTAGCCTTCAAAGCAGCAGCCAGAACTTTCAGATAATCAAAGGATTATTTCTAGAGTAACAATTAAAAAGTTCTGGAAGCATGTTCTAGATGTCCTGTAAATGCATCGTTATGTTGTTTAGGAAAATCTAAAAGGAAATATGGACTTTGTACTAAAAATAGTTTATAATCAAGAGAAAGCACATTTATTATATATTTCTGTAAGTTCTTAGGATGATCGATTCTTATAATGTGATACACTATTTTTTTTAAATCGTGGCACGTAGACTTCATTTAAAGACAATTTCACGCTATACTATCTGGCATTATGATAATCTCCTTAAAACTATATACTTTCTCCATTCTTCCCCTCTTTTCTCTGTTCCAAATAGCTTTTTTTCAATTAATTTTCATTACAGTTGTAAAACCTCCCCTTTTGAAGGTAGTTATTATGGAGATGTAAACATAAAGACTGCTGCTTGATCTGGGGCGAACATGATTACTTTCTGTTAAGTTTGTGTTTCTTTCCTTCTTGTGCTGTATGAACCAAGTATAGAATGGAAACATACAAGGTAGGCATCCTAGGTACTGGATCAAAAGATTAATATTTTTGCTATTCAAAATATGCACATTTTGCAATCTTTGTTAATTGCTCGGGAGGAAGGGACACTAATTGTGAAAATGTAATCTCTTCTTCTTTAAAAAGATTCCATGCTTTTTGAACTTGTTTTTGTAATGTACTCACTGTATACTGTATAGCCAGCAAGGCATAAGGATGTGGATGCATTTACACAGGAAATTCCATTAATTTTGTCCATGGCTAGGCATGCATCTAGACCTATACATATCTCCCTGGAACACAGGCAGGACAGTAAACACCCTGCAGCATCAACCTCTCCCTGGTCTTCCAGACACATAGGTTAAATGCTTATCAGCACAGCTGTGCCATGTGCTGGTTAACATTTAACCTGTGTAACATTTAACCTATGTAACATTTCTTGTGTACATGAACACGTTTAATAAAAATGAAGGAACCTTGCTAGACGTTACAAAGTATTCAAAAGGGAAAAGTGTTTCTGCATTGTCGTGTGTTGCTATGGTGAATATAGTTTATGAAAGTAAAGAGAGGGGCTTTCTACCAATGAGATTGTTAATATAGACATAGTAGTTTGGTTTGGCCTCTTTGTCATCTGTTTTATAATTGTCCTGCTTATTTGCTATTTATATTGGAAAATCTCCTAAGTTTTCCTAAACAGAAAGTGTAAAAATACAAAATGCTCAGAGACCAGTAGAGCAGCTGCTCATGTGGGAAGTTATGAAATGGAAATTTGTACTGACTTCAGTATACCTAGGATAAGACAGTAAGTTACTTCTTCCTGCATATTAAACTTGAGTAATAACCTTCCCTATTTTATTTCTTTTTTCTTTAATTCTAGTTAATTTACTTTGAAATCTTAAAGGGAGGAAGGGAAAAAAAAAAAAAAAAGATGTAGAAAGCAGATCTCTTCATCTCCCTGGCAGTAACTCAGTACTTTGCTTTTACAGCCTTATTGCTCTGCTCTGAAGTGTAGTAAGCGATTTAGATCTGACTCACCTTGTTGTGAGAGATTTCAGTGCTAATTTTCTGCACTGCCATGCTTGAGGAAACTCTAGCATGATCATGTAATTTGTTATATTAAGTGAGCCTAATTTTTGAAAATAAAGAAAAAACCCAAAGAATTTACCCCTGTATTAGAATTAAATTTTAAAATAGTACGCATGAACAGCTATCGTAAAGTTGTTCTGTAGTTATTTCTTGAAGTAGGTATTAGTTTTATTTATTTTTTATTTTCTACAGCTCTATTAATAATCACTTGTGCATGTGTTTCAGCCAGTACAAGGCCTGGTTTATTCTGTTAATGTAACAATTAAATTTCCTAATTTAATTAGGAAATTGTGTGATGAAAGCCCACCCCTGCTATTAAAGAAAATACTATTTCTTTAAAAATTCCTTGTGCTGGATGTAAGTTAATGCTGTTTTCATTAAAAGTTTTAATTGGGTTCCATCTGTTTGAGTGTTCAACAATGATGAATTATTAACATGCAATCCTCTAAGAAAAGAGTTCTTTACTGACATAGAACAGCATTTGGTTTGATACAGAAAATTAAATCACTTTATGCTTCTGAGGCTTGTTAATTATATCTGAAGTAAAGAATTTTAATTGATTTCAGTACTGGCTGTAGAGAATAATTTTCTTCACTTGAATATGAAAGCATATCCATTTTTATCCTTCTCTTATAATTAATTCAGGTTTAAGCTTTTTTGAAAAAAAATAAAACAAACAACAAACAAAACCCCGAACCAAACAAAAACCCAAAGCACAAAACCAAATAAAAGTTCAAACAAACCAAACAATACTTTTTCATAGCTAATAACAGTTTGGTACAAACATAATTTACCATCTATTCGGGTTTCCAATAAATGTGAAAGAATAAACACAATGCTTAACTTCAATGTATTGGCTTAGTAGTTGTTCATTACTCTAGGTTGCCTTCACATAAACTTAGTTTTGCAGCCTCTGTGTCAGACTTGATCAACAGGGTCATATCCTTCATTTCTGCAACCCTTGAGAATGCTTGGAAGACCATGTGGGGCAGCAGAGTGCCTGAACACTTCCCTCTTCCCAGTGCTACCTGCTGCTGGTGCTGCAGCATAGATGTCTGTTACTGGCAGCAGTGGCTAGACAAGAACAGTCTGTCTTGTAGAGTGTTACTTCTTCATCATCTGAACTACACAGGTTTAGCCTCAATGAGACGGATTGTTATGTAAATAAAACCTTTGCCTCTTTAGAAGTGGTTTGTGGTTTTGTCATAGGATTGTATCTGTTTATACACTTAAATAAGGACTTTGTGTGCACTCTTACGGTTTGTTTATTGCTATATTTCATGTGTGCTATTTCCAAGATATTTGAGGAATGTTGAATACTTAAATCCAGAGTGAAGATTTGATTATAAAATTAAAAAGACAATAAATAGAGTTAATTTGTGACTTAGGGGATGAGGCCCAGGGTGGATATAGGAAGCATACTAGAAGGAAATAATATAACTCTTACCTCTGCCAGTTTCTTATCTCCTTACATCCAGAGTCTTCAGAAAGCAGAGAGTATTTCAGGGCAATTGTGTGCTGGAGGCATTCATTCCTACTTGTGCCTTCCTCATCTGCTTCTGCAGCCCTGATGTAACCTTATTTACCATTCAAAAGCAGGGATGAAGAAATTGATGTAGTTCAATTTGCAAGGATTAAAAGACATGCAGTCAGTTTCAAATGCAGTTGGGAAAAAAGAAGAGAAAGAAATGAAATGTGCTTAAACTACTTCATTTTGAAAAAGTTGTCAGCTTCATATTTCAAGCTCTTTCATCAAACACTTTCATGTATTTTTGCTTTCATGAAAAATCATATTTTTCCCTAAAAGATACTGATAGGAAATTTCTATCCAACATAGACATGAATCTGTCTGCTGGTTTATGGTTCATGGAAGACTAAGTCCAGGGGCACTGAAATTTGACAATAGGCATGTGGATGCATTTTGTAACATCTGTTTCCTATCATCTATATCTCCTTATCCTTTTCCATGGTCAGGATTGGTTCACATAGGCTGTAGTGGTACAATGCAGGTGACAAGATTTTTTTGTCCCATTGCATGAAAATTTTGAATTGTTTCTGATCAGGATTGTGGTTGGCTAAATCCAAGAAAATATTTCCCAGATGCATTGTGTCTTAGTTCAATCTTCCTACAATATAAGCTTATGTGGTCTGGTAGGGGAAAAAAAAAAAAACCAAGCTGAGTTACTTGGCAAAAATCTCGACCTCTCCAAAGAGCCAGGTGAGAATTTCTTGCCAAACTGGATGCTTTGTTACTTTTACACTCATTTGTGAAACGTCTGCTTCCACTGAATCTGTCATAGGTTTTATTCTGCTTCTAAACATGAAGTCTGGTTTTTGTGTTAAGTTAGCAAGGTTAATGATAGAAAAGTGTACCAGTATGTGGGAGGAACTGATGGTGATGTGTATTTGTCAGGAGTGAAAGGAATAATCTTTGCAGGAATAATGTAGGAGAAATTTGAATCTCTACTGAGAGGTTAGTAAACTGTTCTCCAGCATTTGAATAGATGTGTTTAATAAGAAGGGATGAAATCAGCAAAAGCTAGATGGAAAAATTAACCCAACAAACCCTTTGCTTTGTTCTCTCAGAATCCCTAAATATTTAGTGGCTTTTGTTATTTTTAAAAAATATATATAACCCCCTGCTCAATAACATAATATTTCTTGTAACTAATGAAATAGCTTCTAAACATGCAGAGTTCTGGGTTTGGTTTGTAAATCATAGAATGGTTTAGGTTGGAAGAGACCTCAAAGACCATCTAGTTCCAACCCCTCACCATAGACAAGGACATCTCCCACTAGAACAGGTTGCTCAAGACCTCATCGAACCTGGCCTTGAAGACCTCCAGAGAGGAAGCATCCACAACCTCGTTGGGCAACCCGTTCCAGTGTTTCACCACCTTCACTGTAAAGAATTTCTTCCTAACATCCCTTTTAAATCTCCCCTGTGCCAGTTTAAATGCATTACCCCTTGTCCTGTCATTACAAGACCTTGTAAATAGTCCCTCCCGAGCCTTCCTGTAGGCCCCGTTCAGATACTGGAAGGCTACAATAAGGTATCAAAGCCTTCTCTTCTCTAGGCTGAAGAGCCCCAACTCTTTCAGCCTGTCCTCATAGCAGAAGTGCTCCAGCCCTCTCATTATCTTTATGGCCTTCCTCTGGACTCTCTCCAACAGTTCCATGTCCTTCCTGTGTTGGGGGCTCTAGAACTGCACACAGTACTCCAGGTGGGGTCTGACGAGAGCAAAGGGGGAGAGTCCCCTCCCCTGCCTTGCTGGTCACACTTCTCTAAGAATAGAATAGAATAAGCCAGTTTGGAAGAGACCTCTGAGATCATCCAGTCCAACCTATCACCTAGACCTACCCAATGGCACTAAATGTTCCATCCAGTCTTTTCTTGAACACCTCCAGGGATGGCGACTCCACCACCTCCCTGGTCAGCCCATTCCAATAGCAGATCACTCTCTCTGTGAAGAACTTCTTCCTAATATTCAGCTTATGCCTCCCATGGCACAACTTGAGACTGTGTCTCCTTGTTTTGTTGCTGGTTGCCTGGAAGAAGAGACCAACCTCCACCTGGCTACAACCTACCTTCAGGTAGTTGTAGACAGCAATGAGGTCACCCCTGAGCCTCCTCCTTTCCAGGCTAAACAACCCCAGCTCCCTCAGGCTCTCCTCTAGGGCTGTGCTCCAGGCCCTTCATCAGCTTCATCTTGATGCAGCCCTGGACACAGTCAGCTGTCTGGGCTGCATGTGCACACTGCCAGCTCATGGAATAACTGTGCTGTATTCTCCCAGAAGAAATGACACAGTGTTAATCAATCAATTTAACCCCAATTTTAAAGACTTATTATTGTAGTGGGAGATTCAGTGGCTTAGGCCTTCAGAAACTACAAGTTTGAGTGAAGCTGCTTTCTGCTTTCTTCTCCAAAATAATTAGAGTTGCACTGCTTTCACAGTAGTTGTTATTCAGCATTATAAAAAAAAGAATCTATTAAAAAAAAAAACAACAACACTACTAAAAGAAGCCATTATGGTTTTGGATTTGTTGGTTGGGTGGGTGTATTTCTGGAGGAAAACAAAAGCATCACCCAGATGTTTTTTAATATTGCCTTGATGGAAGCAGAGGACATGTAATATTAGTAGGAACTGTGTGGTTGAGAATAAACATTTAATACACTTATCCCATCAATTCCCTGGCATAAATGCTGCATTGAGGCTTTTATTCTTAGCAAAAAAGAAATAGAATGTTGCCCAGAATTGACAGGTAAAAGCTGCCTTCCACTAGCGGTTAATACAGCGGTTTTGTGTTCTGAGGCCTCAGGTCACTCCAGGCACACACTATACATTGAGTTGAATTCAATTTTTGCTGAGAAAAAGACAAACTATAATTAATTTATTATGAATACATTTAGTGTGAAGCCCTAGGAGTTTTGGTCTATGCTGAACAATTATTTGAGGATGTGAGGACTCTGCAGACTTTCACCGTTGTGCTTGAAACTCATGCCAAAGCCGGTTTGTCCACCTGTAAGCCGAGTGCATCCTACAGCAATTAGCAGATCATCACTTCTGACTGCGACTTCAGGGTAAGACATTGAACAAACTTCTGTGTGGTACCATTTTATGGTTTTTTGTCTTGATTTCACATAACTGTACTTTTAAATCTACACAGGGAAATAAGAGATCCTAGTGAAAAGTGTTCTTGAGTGATCATTTTCAAATACCTTTTTAAAAACCAGCCATTTTGACTTTCCTCTGTTGGCAATGACTTGCAAAATCACGCACATTTTTATGCCAAACTGGTAACTGAACAGTGAAAAGTATAGTAGTAATGATGACATTCAAAAATTGTAATTGTTTGACAACTGTCACTAAAATTTAGAGGAGCATGGGGAGTGTTTTGACCTGCATAGTCGTTGGCTGTTACTCTATCACAGATCAGAATAAACAATCAAAACACATATTTGAAGGAAATATTTGCTTTGTAGTGATCTTGTCTAGACTCAGGATGTATGCCTTTTGTACTTGCTTATGATAGGCCCTGTGTGGTGTTTGTTGGTATGAAATAGTGCAATAAGTGAATCTTTGTCTCATGGATTCAATTCGTGATTAGTTTAGTTTCCGTCCTGGCTAGCTGGCCCATGCTTGTAAGTGCTCTCTCATATGTTGAGATAATATGGGGTAAAGCCTGGCAGAGAAAGCTTTTGCTCTAAATGTCACCTGGGCGGAAAAAACAACAACAACAAAACAAACAAAGAAGAAAAAACACCACCGAAAACCTTGGCTGTATTTTTTGGAATCTTCTAGGCTGGACACAGTGACTCTCATTAGTCACAAGAACCAGCACCATATTTTTTCTTCTACATTTTTGGCAAGCTGACAAAGCTGCTAATCTGAAGAACAGGAACCAAACTCTATAATAGTAGTTTAAAATGCCACTGTTCAAAGTATTAAATTCCTTTCAAGTAATTTTAAATCCTTGATGACAAAAACTGCTGTAAATCTTTTGGTATCTTGACACCAATATGGCATGCAACTTCTATATATGTACAGTTTTCAGACTACACTTGTGACTTGTCTGGAGAGCTGAAAAGAAAGGAAACTGGCTTTGCTGTCAACTTATCAACTGTTGGCAGGATTATGGAATTGAATAACAAAATTATGATATCCAGGGAAATCCAGTTTGTCCCTTGGGACGGACTCTTGGTCTCTGTTTTTTTAGGAAGTCTGGGCCCCTCTCAAACCATGGCAGAGGGAGACAGAACACTGGAACAGGCTGCCCAGAGAGGTTGTAGAGTCTCCCTCTCTGGAGAGATTCAAAACCCACCTGGATAAGTTCCATTGTGGTCTGGTATAGGTGATCCTGCTCTGCAGAGTGCTCAAACTGAATGATCTGTCAAGGTCCCTTCCAGCCCATGACATTCTGCGATTCTGTGAAACATGTTGGTTTTGCAACTAAAGGAGAATCAGTAGAGAAATTTGGTTTGTTATCATTGCAAAAACAGATATTGTGAGAAAGCTGAAAAATTGAGTTTTAATGAGAGGTACTGTTGTGGTTAAATAATTAATACCTCCAGCTACATAGATAGATACATTTAGAGATTCTAAAATCTCATGTTCCAGTGTTAAGATATCTTTTTGTCATCAATTTAAGTGATGCTTGAATACTAAGAGTTTGAAGTGTCTACCCTGAAGCAAGAAACTATTCATAATGGTAACAATGGCTTGCTCCCTATTGTACTTCATGAGCTGCATTTTGCAGCAATAGCTTTTTGAAAAGAGCTTAACCTTCAACAGCCTGAATTGCTGAAATTCAGAATTGAAGGATGTCCTATGGAACAGGAAAAATGTGAAGATTGAGGTATTTCATACAATTGCTTTAGAATATGTGCTGTTCAAATAATACTCTTTCATACAGTATTTTATGTTCCAAGCTTATTTTATTGACCTCTTTTGCACCTCTTATCCCAATCAATTCTTCCCTTCATTTTTCCTATGATTTATAAAATAAGCTAGAAATTAAATTTCTGGAAGGTTTGGTTTCTGTGTGTTCTAAATTCTTAGGAAATCCCTTCTGAAGAAAGTGAGAAAAGGCTGTGTGGCAGATATTTCTGCCTCCTCTTTCAGGCATGGCCTTTCTGCCCTGTTCCCCCAATGTGCTAGTTTGTTCCTTTAAAAATGTTCAAACACCAGCTCAGGTCAGTTGCTTTACCAGGCAAGTCGAGTTTTACCTCAGTTTTCTTGAATCACTCAAGATATTTCTTTTCTGCATTTCTTGCTGCGAACAAACATTTTAGTCTTTCACCAAGCAGTTTCTTCCTTTACCCTGACTCTGGAGAGGGCTCTTGCTCTTTGTGCAGAAGGCTTGAGGGAGACTCATCATTCCCAAACCACTGCTGCTAGAGAGCAAACTTGGCCCACCACAGGCAAATGTGTGTCTAGCACAAAGTAAACATCTTTTGTCTTCCAAGATGACCGAGGTATAATGGATATCAAGTCCCATGATAGTGTGTAGGTATTGAAGCTTTTCAAATAAAAGACTTTTTTTTTTTTTAAGCAAAACTACAATTAGTGCAGATCTCTGAAAGTATCCAAACGTATATGGAAAAAGTTCTGTAAAACAATAGATGTATCAGGATGTCTTAATTATGGACAAATCTACAAGCTGTACTTCAGCATACTAAATTCATTTGGATTGTAGATTTATGCCAAGTGACAAAAGAAATAAACACCTTTGATATACTATATTTTAAAAGATGTAATAAAGCTATACCTCTTAAGAACCAATAAGTTTACTCTAAGCAATATGTAAAGATGGAATATGTATTAGAACTTCAGTGCTTGCTTAGAGTCCTGTATTGAGAAGCTGTTACCAGAATAAAGTAGTATTTTAACTACTTGGAATGCACAAACCACGTCACTGTATTCTTTCGCACTCCATATACTACCATTTCCTTGGATTGCTCTGCTGTGTCCTTTTCCATCTTTTGTTATCTACTGCAGAAATCTTGATGGAAAAAGACCATAACAGAGATCCTATCTTCACACACAAAAATATGGAACTTCTAAATTGTCTGATAAAGCCAGCAGTTCTTCAGGGACAGTGCAGTTCATTTCCTTTCTTTGCAATTTGTATGCATATTGCTGTTAATCACGGAGATCATATGCTCAACTTTCCTGAAAATGTGGTCATTAAATAAATGCAGCTGACTTAGCTTTCAAAATATTTCTTATGTGGTATATCGTGTTTTGTCATACAGATAAAACTGCTAGCACAGTATGCTGTTGAAAAGGAGCAAAGGCTGAGAACATGCAGTGAGATCTTTCTCAGGCCTTAAGTGAATTGGGTGCTACTACTTATTCCTCAATTTGATTTGTATTTGTTAATTAAGGTGTTTTAAAATCTCTTAATATACTACTAGTGATGTGGTTACTGATGAAGTGTTACAGCTTCACTCTTGGCTGTGGATTTGGGAATTAGCTAGTTCTAGGTCAGGCTGTGTCTGGTTGTCTGATTTTGATCTGGATTGATTGTAAAACATTTTCGTGCTGGACTGGCAGTGAAGGTGAAAGGTTTGTTCTGTTTAAGAAACAACAACAACAACAAAAAGCATAAACCCACCCCCAAAATGAACAGCACCAACAGACCAAGTAATTTTGGTCTGTTTTGTTGACAGAAGTGTAACTTAGCATTTCACAGCTCTGAAAAGTCCTAAAATCAGATTCAATAACTGACTTGATAGATGTAACAACTTTAATGTGAATTATTTTTGTCACCTCATACTCCCACCTTAATGGTTCATTTTGCTATACTGTCCTTTGGCTTAATTTATCAGTGTAATTGTGTGACTTGAAAGGTCATAGAAGTGTACTGTGAGTGTGAGTGTTGAAGCTGTATCATAGCTCATGGTTTATGAGTACCCATAAGAAAGACAGAAAACATGACAGATGAGACTTTTCCAAGTGAAAATAAGAAATAAAATTGTTTCTGTAGCACAAGCACTTATGACAGACCTTGACAATGTAATTGCTTTCAGTCTGCTAACCTTAGATGTACCTGATCATTTTGATCAACATCCAGCTACTCTTTCTCCCTTCTCAGAATTATTATATCTTCTTCTGACCTTAATTAGTTTATTAATGAATAAACTGTATCCAACCTAGAAAGTAAACACCAGCCTAATTACCCATTCTTAGATGCCTACAAACCTTGAATGGCCACTTACAGAAATGAAATGATTCCCATGATTTTTTAAATCAGAGGATTTTTAAAAAAATAATTCATTTAAATTCATCATAACTATTCAATCAACATAACCATTCAATGCTCATTTTGTGCTGTATTGACACAGATTCAAATTGGTGACAATGTGAGTTTGTTGGCACTCTGTTTTTCTTTTTAAGGAGCTGTCAGCCAAAGGCTTTTAAGGTGAATCTGAATTTTTCCCTATGAATTTCCCAAAGAAGGTCAAAGTTAGTTAACACTGTAAAAAATCCAAATTACTAGAAGAGACAGAGCAAAATGTAAGCTTTTTCTTGAGCTGAACTAAAACAATGAAGAGAAAATTATGACAATCATATTCTGCACAACCTTGCTAGTTAAAAAATTGCTGTAGGGCTGTGAGTGCTCAGCTTCAGTCTCATGGGAGATCATGACTTGAAATACCAGTTGGTTATTTCTGCCTGCTTGGGTCTAGTGGATGGGTTTTGCTGTGAAAACATCACATAAAATTTTAATTAGGACAGGAAGAAAAATTACGGGAAACACTGCAGTATGACAGTGTTCCTGCCATGATGTCCCTTGTGCCTCTCCAGAACAAGTACAGCTTCAGCAGTCGCCTTTGTCCTTCAAAACATGCACAAGCCAGGTAGATGACGCTCTTGGAGAGAAATGCACCTTTGGGACTCCATACTGGAGGAGGGATCTGTACTCATCACCATTGCCCTGAGCAAGTTCTTGGGTCATTGAATTGTTATTCCCCCCCACTGAAAAGGTGGGAAATTTTAATTCTGAGTTTAGTAAGGGGCACTCAGGTGGTGCCTTCTGATTTGCTTTGTGAGACTGAAAAAGAAGGTTAAAGTAGAGTAGAGAGCTTTGTTCAACAAGGTAAGACAACTTTTAACTCTGTCTCTCAAAGAAAAGTAGGGGGAAAATTTAATTGTGATAGATTTGTGAATAATTTCTTTGCTACCTATGTGCTGAATGTGTTGGTTGGTTGGTTGGTGTTTCTAGGCACTGCTTGGAGACATCTTCTATAAGCTGTTGCCTGTACTGAGGACTGGGCCTTGGATCTGTAACACAGCTAGAAGTGACTACATATCTCGTCCCAGGTAAGGTAGTAAAGGTGATGAAAGGCTCTGAAAAAACATAGCTTTCCTGTAGTTTAACTTCCTTTAGAAACTTGGTTTTATAAACTTCCTTATCCGAACTTTTCCTCTTCAATACAATGAATCTGCCTTTTGTAAAGATCATGTAAGTCTTCATACCATTGATTGTGACATCTAAATAATTACCATTATGACTGCAATTTCTTTCTGTATTTGAAATAGAATATTTTAACTGTTCTTCAGCAAACACCTCCCCTCCCCCCCAATATTAAGTTCTTAAAAGTCAAAAGGAAGATCCAAAAATTTGGATTGTTAAACACAAAATTTTCCAATTGAATGTAATTTTGTATTTTGGTATTAAATATTGAATAGAAACATTTAATTTTTACTGTTGTTGGTGGTGTCAGTTCTATTTCAGTGCTATGGTAGGACTTCTTGACTGTACCTCACTTCACTAAAGGCTGTGTAAATCTTTCTGTGTTGTCTCCAAAAGTAGCTCTAAAAGGAAATCAGTGAAGATATAAACAAACATTAATAGCGTGTGAACTAAGGTAAGGAAAGTGATTCATGCTACTCTTAACAGAGCCGGGCAATGGCTGCTGAGACTGGATTAAAAACAGTCAGAGCTGTATTTTAGGACACTGAAATAAATGAATGTATTGTTATATTCTGAAATACTATATTTAAATCAAAGCTGCCTGACCATTTTTACCATTATCAGGGAATTATGATTTCTGTTAGTGAATTTTCTGTATCCATTAGAGAAAAGAAAGCTTGCTTTATCATACAGCACTAGAAAAATCTGTGAGAATACATGGCTTAAAATAACAGCTAACCTTGGAGACCTGAACAAGATATTATTCTTCATTAAGAAAAAGGGGATGGGGAGGACAGAATGCGAAGCAAATTAAATCCCGTTAAGACTGGAATTAATTATTGAAAGCATTAGGTGATAAAAGCAAAAGTCATACATTATAAATTACAAAAATATAATTGTTATTGACTAAACAAGCACCTTCTGAATGTAGTCTGAACTCCTGAGCTGATCCTTTGCATTCTCAAGTAAAACTTGGATTTGTTTATATCTATGTTTTTTTATTATTAATTGTTAGTTTGGGTTTTTTTAACTATATAGAATTTTGGACAAAAACTTTAAGGGTACCTTTTTTACTGGACAGAAAAGCAACATGGTAGGTCTCTTGTTCTCTGCTGTAACTCTTCAGCACGAGCTACCCAACACAGTGGACAATGCTATAGTACAAAAAGGAAGTGGTGCATATATTAAACTGTGATCACATAAAGTTTAAGTGATTTCAATGTTATAAATGCCTCTAAAACTCCAGGAACTATGTTCAATGGATTTTAGTGGAGCTGAGCATCTAAATATTTTTTTTTAATCAAGACTCCTCTACTGTTTTGAGACTATGGAGAATACATCTTAAGAGGAGCAGCTGAGGGAGCTGAGATTGATTAGTCTGGAGAAAGCTGAAGGGAGACCTTATTGCCCTCTACTACTACCTAAATGGAGGTAGTAATGAGGTGAGTGTTGGTCTCTTCTCTAGGATGAGAGTAAATGGCCTCAGATTGTCACAGAGGAGGTTGAGATAGGATGTTAAGAAAAAATATCTTCACTGAAGTGGTTAGGCATTGGAACAATGCCCAGGCAAGTGATGGTGTCACCATCCCTGACGGTGTCAAAAAAATGTGTAGAGATGGCATTTCAGGACATGGACTGGTGGTCATGCTAATGTTGGCTTGATGGTGCGACTTGAAGATCTTAGAGGTCTTTTCCAACCTTGATGACTATACTGATTCTATTCTAATTATGATGGATAAAGTATTTGTTTAGAATTACTGTTTCGTATTGTTGCAAAATCAAGGAGAACATTTTTAGTTAGTTTAAGGACTTGACTCTTCTTTTGCAAAGAATACCTGATGAAAAGCCTGGAGAGTTTGATGCACTTTATAAACTTAGGTGTCAGTTTGCATTTGGATCTGCTACTAGAAATTTATTCACTGTCAGCTAATGTGGCATTTCAGAGTATTTCGTTTAACTTGCTGGTTTTGTAAAACTGGTGTTTATGCAACTGTATTACACAAATTGCTTCCTTTACTGCTGAATATAAGTTTTCCACATGAGAAACATGGGAATGCCACAGTACTGCCGAAACACACAAGAAATTCAAGAGCACAAAGATTATTTTGTTATATAGATCTGATTGTGTTATGCTTGCTCTGATCTCTAATCTTATCCAGTTTCTCCTAGTTTTTAACTAGAGGCGTAGAGGATGGAATCCCATAATATATTTTCCCAACAGATCTATATGGGATTCATCTTAAATACTGATTTGAGTTAGGAAATAATGAAGAGACAGTAATGTGGGTTATGTTGAGCCGAGGGAATACCTGCATTTGGCATTCAGATGTTTGGATGTGGTTAGGTCACCTAGATCATGTGTTATGGATGAACTGAATTTGGATTAATAGTGGATTGTAATGAGGTTGGTATAAAATTATTAAATGTTCATTTAATAGATACACTGTCACAGGATAGCACTAATTAAATGCAGTATCCCGTGGGTGAGGGGGTCCTAGTGCTCCCCTCGAGGTTCTTTTAGGTCTCGGTCGGCAGAAACAAACACAAATGTTGCTTGAACGCCAGGTGCAACAGTTTAACAATTAGAACTTGGGAAAACAGAGAGGTTACATACAAAAATAGATCCCGACGCGCCTACAAATTGCCCGCGAGGCACGAGCCGGTGGAAAACACGCTTCTTCCCGAAGCCGAGGCGGGGGGTGGGAAGAAGGGAAAACCGATTTAGCCCGAAATAGGGAAAGAGGGAGAGAGATAGAGAGATTAGCCTTGCCGCTTTGGGGGAGCTGCCGTGCTTCGCTGCCTGATGCCGGCTGCCTGTTGCTGCGCACGTGGCTGGGCTCCTCACAGCCACGGCGGGAGACGACGGTGAACGAGGAGAGTGAGGAAGAAGAGCAACTAACAGTCGCTGTGCCCCCCCTTAAATACCCTCGGGAGCG
>VWZI01012347.1:0-77857 GCA_013396835.1 Psilopogon haemacephalus | reverse complement strand
CGGGGCCTCCCGGGTCCGGGGGGGGGGGGGGGCCACGTGGGGTGCCCCCGCCCCCTCAACTCCTACCGGACCTTGGACGGTAGGGGGAGGAGAGAGCCCAGGGGTTGGACCAATTCTGGGGTATTTTCACCCCATACTGGGACATACACAAAGAAAATTCCCCCAAACTTATTTACAAACTTATTTACTTATTTAGTCGGTTGAATTAGTTTTGCAGAATGTATATTGGATTGAGCTAAATGAATTTAAGAAAAGTTTTAGAAAATTTAAACAATGAGAGAGCGAGAATCTTGCAGCACAGATTGCCGCTTACATGCTAAACCTGAACTTTTACAAACTTCGAGAAAGAGAGTACTATTTACTCACTGCTTAAAGCCTTAATATTTATGGTTCAAGGGGCATATTTAGAGTCATAAACGGGAAATTAATAGTTCTTGTCATGCTGCGATCTGCCGATGATGATACGGGGTTTGCTGGTTGCATAGCGTATGAAATTTGTGCGCGCTGTCTGAGGAAGTCCACGGGCAGGAGAAAAATTCTTTGTGGCTCTCAGAAAATTGTTGGAACGGTGCAGCCTTCTGCACCAAGCAGGATCCAAGTTTATGGGCTGGAACAGTCTGTTGAGGTACGATGCACGGCAAGGAGTGGGCCCTGACCCGGGTGGCGGGCCAGCGGTCTCAAATGCTGCAAGCTAGGCTGTTTCTAAGCCATTAGTTGCCTCTTGGTTTGAGTCAAGACGGCTCAAGCTGCCCCAGGCCTTGGCTCAGTGCCGAAGATAGGTTCCGCAGTTCGCGGGGCGGGGCTGAGCCGGGGCCCCACACTCATGCAGCACAGTTGTTATATCCAGACAAACAGGAGGCAGGCAAGCAAAGGTAGCAGGCAGTAAACAAATGATTTTGCGAGGGTTTTAAGCATTCTGTCGACCATTTTTGACCAACAGTAACAGGTAAAAATATCCCTGGAACCAATCAAATGTTATCTTACCCAAAAAGGAAGATGCACATGCCTAGCGCCGCGGTCTTTGTTTACCCCCAAAACAATGAAGGTGCAAAACAAGGCCAAATTTGGTATCTGTGTTGCAAACAGAGAGTCGCCAATGCTTTTGTCCACTTCCTGCCCTTGCCACCCTGGGAAGAAGGGAGAAAAAGAGGGGCAAGGTGAATGTTCAGGCATGTGTATCAGATACGATATTTAGACATAACTTGGACCTTCCACCACACCATATGATGAAGACATACTCATGCTGACAAACCCTGGCAGTGTCCTGTTTACGGGATCTGGTAACAGCATGAATTAATATGGCTGCAGTATGCAGAGGACACACTGTAATAATCAAACTGGAGTTTACAGGTCTTGAGTTCTTCACTCGATTTTTTTTTTTTTTTAAACAAAATCAAACACAGAAGGTGAAAAATACTATGATCTGCCTCTATGTTTTATTCATATCAAATTCAGCAAATTTTACCTTTATAGGAAATCACAATTCAGCTGCGACATCCTAGGTAGGAAAAATGCTATTCCAGACATCATAAATGACATTCCCTTTGAGCTGGGCTACAGATGAAGGTATGCCATTACCTGCTCAGAAGCTGATTTAGAGTTAACAAGGGGACAATTTTACTATGCTACAGTATATAAACGTGCTGCACTGACAACACTTTATAGCTGGTCGCAATGCTGATAAATATATTTTACAGAGTATCCGCTCATAAATGTGCACATAAAGGCAGGAGAATTCTACACTTTATTTTGGTTTATTTTAGTTTGTCATTTTAATATGATTTAGAATAAGCCTGATAGGCCATTAAGAACTAGCAAATATACTTTAGGTCTCAGTTACACTGATGTAAATTACAGATTGCTGCCTTTGGTAGAGTTACTCCACAGAAGATTGTAGCCGTGCTTCATGGGATTACAGACATTAAAAAATCAGAACAAATTAAATACGAATCAAACCTTTCCTGGAATTATTATTGTTTTATTTGGAATTTGTTGCTCTTGTTTTGTTTGGTGTTTTGTTTTTAAGTCATTGTTTGCTAAACAACAACAAAATACTCTCCCACACAAGGCATTTTTATTTGTATGACACTTTTAGATCCTGGAACAATGAAAGTATCTTCTGATTAAAAGCTAATTATAGTGCTTGCCTTAGGCTGTTTGTGTCTGAAAAGCTGACATGGAAATAGTGGGTTTAGTGTTGTGAAGGGCTGGCTTCCTGCATTTTAACTTACTTAATTGGTCATTCTGGTTTAAAATGTCATAACACGTGTGATCCTTTTTAATTTTTTTTTTTTTACCATCTTTTACCACGTATATTAAACCACGGGAGCATTGGACTATGAAACTCTAATCCTTCTCTTAAAATCAGTGTGAGAAGTCCCTCAAGCCTTCGTTTGAATCTTGTGTTTTATTGTTTCTTCCTGAATAGAAGATGTATATAAAAATTACTGAGTAGTGTTGTTCTTCACTGTCAGGGCACCCTGAGGCAGCTTTAGTCTGCCTAAATGCTGCAAGGCCTTCCCAGTCCCAGAGAGCCATCACACCTAGGAAACATTAGGGTTAGGATGGAACTCAGTTGTAAAGCTGGTTTTTTTCAGCTCTGCCCTCTTGCAGAGGACAAAGGAGACTAGAAGAAAATGAAAGCTTCTCTTTGTGATTTCTCTCTGTTCTGTTGCAGAAATTTCACAAGTTATCTTGTTAGTGACTGGATTAATTTGATAAAGGGGCCTTTAGACTGTGGAAAGGAAGCTGTTTGCTGTGTAGGTATGGAACTTAACCAATGTGGCTTATGAAAGAGCAGGAACAGATCTGCACATATCAGACCTGTCTTTTTGCAGAACTCTGGCTGGGACTGTGCTGAAGGCAAATAAATACCTTGTAAGTCCTCATTAGTGCCCACAGGAAGGTATTGACAGAGGTCTCAGGATTACCATACTAAGAAATGTATATGATTTCCTGTCTCTAGAACATACATAACGATTATTAAGTTTTGCTGTTATTGAGATTCTGAGTCCACTAAAATACTATCAAGGCATGATGCACCCAGGAGAATGCTGCCCCAGTGTAGTGGGTTTGCAGTGACCTGCCCCCCCACCTTTTTAAACCCTGGCTAAAACTCAGAAAAACACAATGGAAGTTAATAAATGAAGCTTTATATTTACAGCAGTGCAAATATACAAGCAAGTATTTACAAGATATAACAGATATTTACAGAAATATACAGTAAAAAGGGTAATATACACACCACACCCCTCCTGGAGACCAAAATCCCCAAGAGACGGTAACCAAACCCCCCTACCACCTTTCCCCCCTTCCCCCAGCTTTATCTCACCACCTCTTGATGCTGCAGATAAGCTGAAGATCGGCCAGAAAGATTAGTGGCAGGAAGGAATTAATGGTTTTAGTGATTTTACTCTGAATTAGTTCAAAGGCAGAGAGACAAAGGAAAAAGCTGTTGGAGCCAGCACAGACCCAGAGCAGACTGGCCCTCTGCAAGCACACTGGCTATCTGATGTTTTGAGAACATTTCTCAAAACAATTTTTTTTTCTCTGTCTCAGTGAAACTTGGTGAAGTGACACTGTGTTGTTTAACTCTCTCTCAGCCAATAGTCTAATTTCTCACTCAAATTCTCCAATTAGCTCAAACCAACACACCCAGGAATCACAGTGTGCCAGCATCAGCTACAGGATGCCTTTGTTCAGTTTGGATGTCGTGACCTGACAACCACATTTACCTACTACAAGGGAGCTATCCTGACTGAGCAATGCCTTAGCCAGGTTAGAAGGAAAAACATAATACAATGCCAGTTACCTTGATTCTTCTCTCACCATGCATTTACAAGGTAGTGAAGCTAGTTGTAATTACAGCGATGCTTTCAGTTTAAGTTTTGGCATTGAATTTACATGATATGTTTTGCTTTCCTCTATTTGTGTCTCCCTCGGAGTGCACTCCAGGATGATCAGTCTTAGGGAAGAATCTTGCAGTTTTTCCTTTTGCTGCTGTAAGCTGGCAATGCTAGAACCATGAGCCATCAATTTAGCTAGACACTCATGAGACACTCAGATTTCCTGAAGAGAGAACTAGTATGCTGTGCCCCAGTGTAGTAGTGGTGATACATGGGTGGAAATTTTAAAATCAAGTGTAAACAAAGGGCAGATTTAATATCATTTAAGTTACATCTATGTGACAAGCAAAAATGCATATTTCTTCCTCTGAAATAAACCTACTTTGCCTTAACATTTTCCATACATCAGTACTAGATCAACAGTCTCACCTGTTATGTTTATACAGGATTTGGAATGTGCCCATGAGGTTAAAATAGACTATTATTAATTCACAAATGTGAACCACACTCTGAATCCATCTCAGAGTCTGTCTTACTCATCACTGCTATAAATGGGTGCTAAGGTGTATCTATGTGAATTCAGTCATATATGTGAGTACTGTTTTGCTTTACTGTGCAAGCATGGTGGATTGCATAAACTATAAATAATTTTTTGTCAATTGAAGAACAAGAACTCTAGAGACACAGCTGAGACATCTGGCTTTGGCATTGCCCTTTAAGAGCTCTTAAACACAAGCCTGTGGCGTGTCAGTTTTTTTACTTATGTGGTAGATGGAGCTTCCAGCTTGTTCCTTTAACTAACAATTATGGTTTTGGAACCCTCCTAGATAAAAAAAATCATTGTGATGATGGTTTTCCAGATCTGAGTGTTAATAAGGTCTCTGTCTAGTAAGTGTACTGTGATACTGCCCTTTTAAAAGTGTTATCAGTAGTTTTGCCTTTTTCTGTCTAGCTGGGACTTATGCAAATATCTTGCATAGGCTTTTGGGTTTGTTTTGGGTTTATCTGAGAAAAGAAAAGCATCACAAATTTTCTCACTATAAATTATGGGAGAAGTCATTAATCCTCCTAGCAATGACAGGAGAATTATGAACAGAGGGTGAGGGTCTGTAAGCGTTTTGCTTTCTTGCAGACATAACTGGCTACCAATCCAAACTGAAGGTGTTACCTGAGCCATGCAATTGAGTTAAAGCACCACTGATTTCAGGTCAAGTAGTTCTATATTTTGGCAGAGGAGAGGTTAGGGACAATGGCTATGGAGAAGCCTGGGTTAACAATGGTGCAATAACAAATATTGGCAATAGCACAAGGGTAGACAGGTGCTTTGAATGGGCAAATGCCAATAAGACCTCGAAAGAGATTTTGCTCATTTTTTTTACTGGTATCGATTTTTTTAATTGATTTGTATTTAAAAAGTTATGTGTCATTAGTCTTTTATTTATTTGCACTGCAAACCTTTGTAGAAGAAAAACCAGAGTCCTCCATCAATGTAAAAAATAAAGAAAAGGAAAAAAAAAGTCTTTAAAACTGTGTGTGCTTGTGCTGATTGGAAAGTAATGCTGCTGCAGTTAACCCCACTGAGTGTCAGGAACTGTAATTACTGCTATTTGTTGACAATTTTGTTGTATAATGATGACTGCACTGCCAGCTCTTGCTGTTTACCCAGCTCTGTTGTACTTTCCTTAGATTTCTTTTACCTTTTCTTGAAATACTTGGGGATTTTATTGAAAAGAGCAGTCAGTTCATCTCTGAATACTTTAGCCCCTATAATGCCACTTCTATTAGGCATATGCATCCAATGTATATTCTACCATAGGAAGAAGCAAAAATAAATATTGGAAAAGAATGAAGTAATTTGGTTTATATTCTTCAGTGGCATGTTATACATGTACAGCAGAAAATACTGACATATAACTATAAGCACACTCTTAAAACTGTTTGAGAACCTTTAATGTACACATGAATATGATGACTTCTGATATCATCTGAAGAGGTCTTCACATAACTCTTACAAACTAGAGACTGCATTTCAAAAATGTTTCTTAAACAAAGCTGATGTTTCACTGTAGGTTTTTGTGACAGAAATATTCCTGTAGATGCTGTGTAGTTGTGATGGTTCAGCAGTTACCTGCCCCTCCACACTTCTGAAATAATCCAGGCTAGACTCAGTCAGCTAGCAGTTAATAAATGAAGCTTTATATTTACAGCATTGCACAATATACAAGCATGTAGTTACAATAATTTACAGATCTATACAGTAAGAAGGTAATACAGAAACACCACACCCCTCCCAGATATCATAATCCCCAAGAGGGGTTCCCAATCATGCTACCACCTTCCCCTCACTACCCAGTCTTATCCCACTATTTGTCTTCTGTGCCAAGTAAGCAAGGAAGATTGGCATGGTGGGGTTAAGAAGTAGGAAATTAGTTAAAGTTACACAGATCCAGCTAGGAACTAGGGAGAGAGATCAGCATCTACAGCAAGCCAAAGCAGCTCTGTGTTATCTATGTTTTAGTTCTTACTCTTATACATCTCAAGCAATCTATGAGTGGAGTGGACATAATTTTGTTACCCTTTCTCAGCCTATAATCTAATTTCTCTTAAAAATCCTCTAACTAGCCTCAAACCAACACAGTACTGCTGCAAAAATATTTACCCAGGAGCTTGTTCCAGATAATAACCTGTAAAGTGAAAAGGTTTTTGGACAATGCACATTAAATCAGACCTGTATCAATTACTAATGATGTAAATTATTTATGTTGTCCTTCCAAAAAAAAAGCATTTTTGTGGATAAAAGAGGTTAACTTGTTTTCTACATGTTTAATTTTTACAATTACTTCTTTGTGAATAAATAATATGCATTGTTCAGTAGACAAGCATCAACTCTGAACAATTATCAAAGACATTAGAATAAATGCTAATGTGTTTCATGCTTCAAAAGCTACAGCTGCCAAAAGTTTATAGTGATCAATCAACTTTTTTTTTTGGTGAGATTTTTTGCTGTGTGGGCTTTTGTGGCGTTTTTTGGTGGTGGTTTAGTTGGGTTGTTTTTTTTTTTGCAACCCACCTGGGGTGTGCCACTTTTTTTTTGATAAATTTACTAGGTCTATTGACACATTTTATGTTCCTCTGTGGCTATTTCATGAGTGGGTACCATTTCACTCTTAGTCTCCTTTATCTGCAGAATGCTTAATAATTTTTTTTCCAGACAATTTAACATATTTCTTTGTGCCTGAATAGAACTATCTGTTCTGCCACTGTAATCTGCAAATTAGAAAACTGAACAATACAGCTGCAATAGATAAAGGCTTTGTCTTTTATAGCCTGCTAAGTCATTCTTCGATTCTTTATTAAAACAAATCTGGTGATCATAGTGCAAACCCTAATGAAAAATATTCCCTGAGAGAGAACTATCTCCATTTATTGGAACAAATGTTTGTATGGCTGAGGTCAGAAAGGTCTTAAGTAAATTCTTGCATATAGAGGAAATTATCTCAAAACATGGACAGTTAAAGACACAAAAATTTTCTAGGTCAAGGCTCCTGCAGACAGGAAAACTTGTATTAAAGGAATTTGCATTATGTGCTGTGTCCATTTAAAAGACTTAAGTTTCCAATCCTGTCTGTCGTGCTTGACCTTCAGCCAGAATAGGCCATAATAAAAACCTATTTTTATAAGTGCACTGCAGCTATAACAATGTAAGATTACCTGTGGATTTATGAGTAGGGGATGTTGCTTCTTTGGTTATAGCAATGAATCTCACTTGTGCTAATAAGCAGTATTGTCTCTGCCCTGCCACTTCTGGAGCAGGTGATCTCAGCCAGAGCTAGCTGGGCACTGTGGCAATGAGCTCTGTTTTCTGTCTTTCACACTGGATTAGAAAAGAAATCTGTCTCAAAGAGGAAGTGGAAATTACAAAATGTCTATTAATAACTTTGCCTTGTTTTTTTTGTTGTTGTTGTTTATGGTTGATACTTTTTTCCCCTTCCCTGAATTACTGCTTCTACAAGTCATTTTAAAATTAGTTTGTCAGAAAAGACGACCTTGAATTAATGACAAAATAAAGCAACCAAGGCCTTGTGAATCTCACAGAATGGTAGGGGCTGGAACCTCTCTGTATGTCCTGTTCCAATGCTTTTCCCTTGTGTGAGGTGGAACCTCCTGTGTTCTAGTTTGTTGCTCCCTTTAATTCTGACCCATACATTTTCAGCCTGTTCTTCATCCCTTCCTAGGCAGAGCTCAGTACATAAAGGGCAATTCCACCAATTTCACAGAATCGCAGAATCAACCAGATTGGAAAAGACCTCTAGGATCATCGAGTCCAACCTATCACCTAACCATGGTATGGAGGATGGTGCCTCATCCAGCCTCCTCTTAAACATCTCCAGGGATGGTGACTACCACCTCTGCAGGCAGCCCATTCCAATGGGCAATCACTCTTTCCATGTAGAACTTTGTCCTAATGTCCAGCCTAAACCCGCCCTGGCACAGTTTGAGACTGTGGCCTCCTGTCACTGGGTGCCTGGCAGAAGAGACCAACCCCTGCCTGGCTACAACCTCTTTTCAGGTAGTTGTAGAGAACAATAAGATCTCCCCTGAGCCTCCACTTCTCCAGGCTGAACAACACCAGCTCTCTCTCTCTTAGGACTTGTGCTCCAGCCCTCTTACCAGCCTTGGTACTCTTCTCTGGACACGTTCAAGCACCTCAACATCTTTCTTAAATTGAGGGGCCCAGAACTGGACACAGTACTCAAGGTGTGGCCTAACCAGTGCTGAGTACAGGGGCAGAAGGGCTTCCCTGTTCTGCTGGTCACACTATTCCTGATACAAGCCAGGATGCCATTGGCCTTCTAGGCCACCTGAGCACACTGCTGGCTCATGTTCAGCTGCTGTCAACCAGTAGCCCCAGGTCCCTCACTGCCTGGCTGCTCTCCAGCCACTCTGTGCCCAGCCTATAGTGCTGCATGGGTTTGTTGTGGCCAAAGTGCAGAACCAAGCACTTAGACTTGTTAAAACTCATGGTGTTGGACTGCGTCCATCTGTCCAGCCTGACCAGGTCCCTCTACAGAGCCCTCCTACCCTCTAACAGATCAACACTTGCTCCCAACTTGGTATTGTCTGCAAACTTAATGGTAGTAGACTCAATTCCTTCATCCAGATCATCAGTGAAGATGTTAAACAGAACTGGGCTCAGCACTGATCTCTTGAGGACACCACTAGCAACTGGCTGCCAACTGGATGTGGCTCCGTTCACCAGCACTCTCTGGGCCTGGCCATCCAGCCAGTTCTTAACCCAGCACAGAGTGCCCCTGTCCAAGCCATGAGCTGTCAGCTTGGCCAGGAGTTTCCTGTGGCAGACTGCGTCAAAGCCTTGCTGAAGACCAGATAGACTACATCCACAGCCCTTCCCATGTCCACTAGGCAGATCACCTGGTCATAAAAAGAGATAAAGTTGGTCAAGCAGGATCTGCCCCTCCTAAATTTACGCTAGCTGTGTCTGATCCTTTGGCCATCCTGTATGTGCCCCATGATTGCACTCACGATGATCTGTTCCATTATCCTGGATGGCACTGAGGTCAGGCTGACAGGTCTGTAATTTCCTGGGTCCTCCTTCCAACCCTTCTTGTGGATAGGCGCCACATTGGCCATCTTACAGTCTTCTGGGACCTCTCCAGTGAGCCAGGACTGTTGACAAATGATGGAGAGCTTCTTGTCCAGCTCATCTGCCAGATCTCTCATCACCTTGGGATGGATCTCATCTGGTCACATGTAATTGTGAGGATCCATGAGGCTCAACAAGTCCCTAACTGCTTCCTCCTGGATTACAGGGGAGCTGTTCTGCTCCCTGACCCCACCTACCAGCTCAGGAGGCCAGCTGTCCTGAGGACAACCTATCTTACTATTGAAAATTGAGGCAAAAAAGGCACCTCTGCCTTCTCCCCATCTCTAGTCACTACATTCCCCTCCTTGTCCAATAAAGAGTGGAGGTTATCCTTGCCCCTCTTTTTGTCATTAATATATTTATAAAAACATTTATTGTTATCATTCATGGTAGTGGCTAGTCTAAGTTCTAACTGGGCTTTGGCCTCTCTAATTTTCTTCCTACACGACCTGGCAACATCCTTAAATTTTTCCTCTTTCCAAAGGTCCTCTTTTTTTCCCTTAATTCCTTCACAAATCCCTCACCCATCCAGGCTGGCCGTCTTCCATGGCAGCTCTGCTTTTGGCACATCAGCACAACCTGTTCCTACACCTTCAAGATTTCTTTCTTGAAGTAGGTCCAGCCTTCCTGGACCCTTTCTTTTTGTAAGCAGCTGGGCTGCTGATTTTTACCCGCATACTGGCTTTACCCCTTCAGCTTCCTTTGTGGAGAGCCTTGCTCCATCCCCTTCCCTCCCTCAAACCTAGTTTAAAGCCATCTCAATGAGATCTGCCAATTTATAGGCTAGAATTATTTTGCCCTTATTTGGTATTTGGACTCTGTCTGAGTCTAGCAGACCAGGGGCAGTAAAGGCTGTCCCATGGTCAACCCAAACTTTTGTTTCAGTCACCAGCCCTTGAGCCACTTATTTATAATGCTGGTGTTCCTGTGCCTTTCAGCATCCATCCCTGCCACAGTGGGGACTGAGCAGAACACCACCTGTGCTCCTACCCCATCAATCAGTTGACCCAGAGCTTAGAATTCCCTTTTGATTACCCTGGTACCTTTTATATCAATTTCATCACTGCTAGCCTGGACAACCAGCAGTGGGTGGTAATTGGAAGGATGAATTATCTTAGGCTGACTCTTTGCAATATCCCATGCTGGAGCCCCAGGGAGACAACAGACCTTCCTGTGGAATGGGTCTGAATGACATACAGGGTCCTCTGTTCCCTTCAGAAGGGAATCACTGAGTACTATTACCCTTCTTTTGTTTTTAATACCAGAGGTTGTAATGCAGGGGGCTCTACACCTAAACTTTGGTGACACCTCTAAGATGGAAGAGCCATCATCCTTGTCCCCTTGTAGAGCACTGTACCTGTCTTTGCCTTGCTAGTTTCTTCGTAAAGGGTATGTAGCTGTCAGAACCAAACATTGCCACATCTGTGCTCCAGCCACTCCTCTCTGTTATTCAGATGGCTGGAGAACAGCAGCCTGAATAGATGTTCCTACTCAGATGAAACTGGCTGCACATGAAATTTGGCCTGAGAGGCACTCTATCTCCTCTTTATGAAAGAGGGATAAGAGGAATGGAAGACTATCATAATGAGACTCTGTGATTCTCCTGGTATTGACTTTATGTTCTGTGAAATGAAGGAATGATAGATGAGGAAAAATTGGTGTATTGAAATTAAAATAGCATGCTGCAAGTAAAAACTCTTTTGTCTAAGTTATGTTCTGAAGTGTAATATTATTTATGTGATATTATATGCGATCCTAATTTTGTGGTTATTGCTTTAGCAGTTGCAGGATGTATACATTCAGACATATAGCCGTAGACTAAAAATATTTTAAAGCTATTTTAACAATTGACTAACTTCTGTGTGATAATCAACTTTTTATGACAGATTTTGAAAGCTGTCTTACTGATATGTGACTGAAAGATTCAAAGATTTTCTCATACTGCAGAAGAGTAGAAAAAGACCTAGTTCACAGTCCTTTAGTACTGCAGTGGTAGTACTTTATTTTTTATAATATCAGAGGATCTCACTTTGAACACTTTAAGTAGCTTGTAATTTGCAACTGTAGTGAAGAACATAAATTTAAGAGACTGATTTTGCTGCTAGACAGTTGCTCATGTTATTTATGTGTCTCTGTGTTTATATTTGTACCTACTTTCCTGCAAAAAACAGTGTCTGAAACACCTGCTTTCAGTTTTAGGGTACCTCAGGGGTTTGCTTGTTGAAATAAAGCAATTATATTGTAGGTAGATCTGTTGGATATACACACAGAGTTATATTCATCAGGTTTGACTTCATATGTCTGGTTCTTTAGGTATTAGGTTAATAGCATTTTCCAGAAAGACATCTATACTTTCTTTTACACAGTGCTTGGTGAATAATTTATTGCCAATTTACTCCAGCATTGCTGTCTGTGATGGTTGGTGAGTGATGCACCAGCTGTGCCCTTGCTCAGGAAATGTGAAATGTCTCCACGCACTCTGAGCAATGAGGAATGGTTTCTGATTATTTTCTTATATGAAAGAACAACTCCATGTTAAAAGATAATAGATAGAAATAAAACCCCTTAACAGCTGTACTGAGGTAGTTAACTACAATTAAAAACAAACCCCACAACAAACAAACAAACAAACAAACCCCAAAATCCCAACCACCAAGAATTAAAACCATAACAGATTAGGTTTAATATAAAACTAATGAAGATGGAAGAGTTCTTAATTTCCATTTCATAACTGCCTTTGAAGGTCATGCTTCCTCAGAGATAAAGTATGTAAACAATAACATTCATTAATCTTTATGAATTGTCAAGGAAAGTGGGATGAAACAGAAGTAAGTCCTAAGTATTTTTATTATGCCTGAAAGAAAATAGCACACAGTAAAATACTTGTGAAGCTGCACAGGGTCTCACTGTCCATGATAATGAAAGAAAAATAAATCTACTTCCCTTTACATTGTCTTTTCAAGGTAAAATGTTAGCAAAAGAAAAGATACAAGGATGATTTCAAAGCATATATTGATCTTTTATTTATTAAGAAAGGAGGATATTTGCAATTTATGCAAATTACTGATGTCGTCCTTGAGGTTGTTATGTCTGTGTGCAGAACTACTCATGTAAAGTTGAAGGCAAGTAATATTCCTGTGGCTTTTCCCGCTTTGAATGTGTGAGTTTTGGGAAGATGTGTCTTTCTCAGGACTAGAGTTGAACAGTAGTGTTTAAAAATCTACCAATTTCCATTCAGTCCTCAGCTGCCTTGTAAGTCTTAGCCCTTTATAAATGGTGAGGTCTTTGGACTGCCAAAAAGTTTGGGAGCTAAGACGTGCTTAGTAGTTAAGTACACCAACTTGCCTTGAGACCATTAATTCTGTCTTAATTTGCAAAGTAAAAGCTTTTTAAAATTTTTATGTACTTTTCTCTATAAGGTAGCTTAGGGCAGGGAAAAATAGTTTTCTGGTGGTAAATCATGGGTGCATGTTAGAGTAATGGAAAATCAACCACACATTCTTCTTGCATAGGTGCTATATATAGGAATGACAGCTGTGGCAGGAGCAAAGGTAATTCTTTCACCTGAGTGTTGATAAGGCTTTCTGCTGCAGTACTACTCATGCACTTCAAGGAGGGCAAGGACCAATGACAACAGGAGGTATGCAAGAATACTCTCATGTTTGAAAATCTGATTATAAAAAAAATTATAGGTGAATACTTGATCTAGCAAAAGAAGATTAAAAATAAGGGTGTGGCAATTCTGTGGTACATAAAACAAAACAAACAAACAAAAACCCACAAAAACAACATGTCCCCAAAATGCACACTGAGAAATGGACACACCCCCCCACCCTGAACTCTGATAAAAGGCTCTCCAAAATCCCCAAATCTCCTCAGTGTGTAGGCTGAGACAGTAATCCACAATGTTAGATTACAGCAGCAAGCCTGGTTAAGGATTCACATGCTTGTACAATCTGCAACCACTGGTACTGTAATTGTGAAGCTTTTGGGCTCAGGACTGTGCTGTGTTGTACTTTGAAATGGTTTGTTGTGCCTCAGTTGTTGTCTATAGTGGAGTTTGGATTATCTAGCTGAGGCTTGAAGGCAATTTTCTATCTACAAAGATAACTGGACAGACAGGAAAGTGTGTTATCCATCATATATTGTTTAAAGAATAAGCTAGAAAAGCATCTGTAAAATGTTTCAATGTCTGATGTGTTTTGAGATGAAAGATGGACCAGATCATCTCTTAGGATGTTATATAGCTTTCCTGTGATTACTAGATAAATTTTATTTTTGGAGTCTTAGCCTGAGGTTGTTTGTGCAAACAGGGCTGTGATCTTGGCGTAGCTGGTTTGCAATTTATCTAACAGGCTTGTACCTTTGATGTTCTTGTAGTGACAGGACAAGGGATAGTGGACACGAACTAGAACACAGGAGGATCCATGTAAACATAAGGGAAAAGTTGTTCACTGTGGGGGTGCTGGAGCACTGGAACAGACTGCCCAGAAAGGCTGGGGAGTCTTCATCTTTGGAGTTTTTGAAAACCTCACTGGACATGTTCTTATGTGATTTACTTTAGATGATTCTGCTCTAGCAGGAAATTGGACTAGATAGTCTTCAGAGGTCCCTTCCAAACCCCACCATTCTGTGATTCTGTGATCTTTTTCTTCAACAATTCAAATCTTGTGTCTGATAACTATGGGAAGCTTAATGACTGCCAGTCATGGGTTAAGAGACAGTAGATTTCTCTTAGAGCAGGAAGGAATATTATAAAACAAGCAACCAAATATTAACAAGCCTCTATTTGGAGTATTGCTTATAATTGTTGGTGGGGCTTTTTGTATACACTATACTGTAATTACGTCAAAATTTCTGGGGTTTATTTCTACTGGAACTTTTTTTAGTTCCTTTGCAAAAAGTATTAGCAGCACTCTGTCCTTTGCTCTTTCTTCTTTGTACTTGCCTCTCACCTTTGGTAGATTGGTTTTTTGGTTTTTTTTCATTAGTTGGAAGAAGCAGAATAAGGTGGAAAGATAACCAAAGAGGAGGTGAAGAAAGGTAGGATAAAGCAACAGAGGAAGTGGAGTTGTGAATTTACCTGTCTACCAAAAATGAAGGCACTCAGAAGAAATGTGACAAAGAGGGAGAGAACAAAAACAGACAGACATAGTCAAATATGAAAGATACAGTCTCTAATTTTGGCTGATTCCACAGCCTCCCATTCCTTTCGTATGGTGACAGCAAAGCCATGTAGGCTTTTAAATAAAAAACATACTTCTTGTAGAGTTTGGAGTTTTTAATGCTTCATGATAAATCCACTTTCATTGAAAAAGTACAAAAGGCTGTACTGAAGTCTTCCAGTCTAAGACGGCTTACAGCTGCTTTGCCTTCAGAGCATAGCTGGGGCTGAGCTACGTGATTTCCCTTGTTCTCGGGAGAATAGTGTTTAGTGGCTCTTTTCTCTGTGTGGGAACAGCTGAACTGGTTGCCATGGTGGACAAAAGGCATTCCAAAGATTTTTTCCTAAATCTCATCTTCCCATTACCTGGGGAGATGTCAGCATTAGCTTACAGAAATAACCAAACTAAAACACTGTGAGGCAATTGTGTATGATTATAAAAGTGTTTGGTCTGCTTTGATTTGTAAAGCCTATGGAAATATTTAGGAATTATGATATCTCCCTTTTTTTTTTTAGGAAATAATGATTCTCAATTTTCTATACTGATTGTTGAAATTACATAATATGTATGATATGTTATGTAAATTAATATATCGTGAAAATATTACTATATGCAACTCATCTTCAGCTATATTATTATAGTATTAATATTTTACTAAAATATTACTATATGCAAATATTCTTCAGCTCAGATGGCCCCAAGGCTTTATTATTTATGATAATATATTCTTCACAATAAAAATATACTTTCATGCTAACATACAAGCCTTTGAATTCTTAAGTAGTTTTGCTTTCCATGCTTATGACTGGTGGCAAGTACTGTTTCTTTTCTGGACTGGAATGTTCATAAATTCTCCATTCACTTAGAAGAAATGGGGTCAGTTATTCGGAGGCGGCTCGAAAGCATCCAACACAGAGTTAAAATGAGCAGTTGAAAGACATGTGAATTACTGCCCTAATGTTGTCAGTCTTAAAAATTTGAAGGTGGAAATGGATATCTTAATTATAGCTGAGGCTAATAGTTTGCAAGTGGTTGTTCAATGACTTGACTTGCCTAAAACTGTATTTAAGACAAAAACGTAGTTGGCAGCTATTCAATTAAAAGAAAATAGAAGTCAGCTCTCCCTGTTAAAGTTTCCCATGTAATGAAACATATGAAAGGAATTGAAAAGGAGTTGTACATCCAGGTATTAAGAGGAAGTTAGAAACCTAAAGGAATTAACTGTGTAAATTCCTTGCCTTTCCCTATGTGAATGAAGATTTATTTTGAGAAAGAACTTTTAAAACCTTGTCATATTTTTCTGAAAATGCCACTACTAAATTATAGCAGCCTAAATCTTGCAGCAGCGGAACATAATTTAGTCCTGAGTGACTTTCTTTGTATGACAGAACATTTTAGTTAAATCTGCTTAGAATATACCTTGATGTGCATTAAAAGTGCTCTCCTGTTAAAAACAAAATGTCATTGAAACACAAAGAGGGAATGATGGGAAATAATTTTGTTTTAAAAGTGCATTAATAATATTCTTGTAACTGCAATTGCCATCTGCTGATATTTTAAATATGGGATAATTGATATAACAATTAAAAAACAACCAACAACGTATATGCTCTGCACTACTAATAAAAATAATTTTGAGTGTAATTTTATATTTTATATGCCATCTGAACCATTTCATTCTCTTTATATATGCTTGTAATTTAGCCTAACCTTTTCTTTCTGCATTCATTAATATAAGAAAAACCCAGTGAATGAGTACTATTATATAGAATATCTATGGCGTAGGTACAATTTCATTTTACTCATAAATTTTAATATCTGTTCTCCACTACAGTGAAAATAATGAATCTGAAGTGTCTTTGCCTGTCATTATAGATTTTTTTTTTTTAAGCCATAAAAAAAGGAATTGTGACTGCTGGAACTTGCCCACAAATCTGAGCATTGTGCCTTTTTTTCCCCCCCCAACTTTTTTTTGTCATGTGCGGAACAGACTTTGGGCAGTCATAATTATTTATATCTGATCATGAGAATAATCTTGCTTTTTTTCCTGTTCATGATTTCTCAATATTTTGTTATAAAAAGAAGGATACAATTATTTTTTTCCCATGAACTGCATGGGTTTGTTTTTTTTTTTCTTCGTTAGCTTATGTTTGATAGTGAATTCCATTAAAAATCATATTCTTAGGATCCTTTGTAACCAAACCAAGTAATCCAAGTAATTCACAGAATCACAGGATGTTAGGGACAGAAGGGACTTCCAGAGATCTTTGAGTCCAACCCCCCTTGCAGAGCAGGTCACACAGGAACACATCCAGATGGGTGTTGAAAGCCTCCATAGAAGGAGACTCCACAAGCCCTCTGGGGAGCCTGTTCCAGTGGTCTGTGATCCTTACAGTAAAGAAGCTCCTCCTCAAGTTGAGGTGGAACTTCTTGTGCTGTAGTTTATACCTGTTGCCCCTTGTCCTATCACAGAGCATGAGTGAGAAGAGGCTGTCCCTGTCCCCTCATTCCTGACTCCCAGCCCTCAGATATTTATATACATTTATTAGATCCCATCTCAGTTTTCTCCTCTCCAGACTAAAAATCTTGAGGTCTCTCAGCCTTTCCTCATAAGGCAGTGGTCCAGTCCCTTAGTCATCCTTGAAGCCCTCAGATGGACTCTCTGTCCCTCTTGAACTGGATATAATATTTCAGGTGGGGTCTCACCAGGGCAGAGTAGGGAAGGAGAACCTCCCTCAATCTTCTGGACACACTCTTCTTGATGCACTCCAGGAGTCTATTGGCCTTCTTGGTGGATTTTACTGCAGTTTTCTTGCCAGACTAATCTAGACTCCTCTAAAAATCTAAACAATTATTTTTTAATGATCGCTTTCAGAACATGAGTGTGGCTTTCAAGTTTTAATAGCTGAGACTCTGTTACGTCTTATGCTAATAGTTTGTGAACATGTGTTCTCTAGAAAAATACAGAAGAGTAAACATGCCTCTCTGAGTAGATGTCTCCTGGTCTAGATGAAACCAGCCAACAAGATGGATTCTCAGGCCCTCAAAAACCACTTCTATCCATATTGACAATTTGGCTTCTAAGCTTTAAAACATTGGTCATGTTCCTTTCATATTTTAAAAGAAAAGTGAGCTCAAGCTATAATGTATTTAATGCTCAGGCTACAAAGACGTGTATGACAGTCACACACAGAATTTTTAAATGTGCAGATGTTTTTATAAAATCTGTTATTCAGTCTTATTTTTTAATACAAGACAGTTCAGGAGAATGACTAGTAGTTATTTAAAATTAAAAGTGATTTTTCTTATTCATAGAATAAATCCCTATATTGCATGTTGTGTAAGCTTACCTTGTAGAAGGATAGATTTAATCTACTAAAAAAGCTTTTCTAATCATGCATAAATCTTGATTTTCTATAAACTTTCAAGATTAATGTCACCTTCCAACCTGAATCTTGTTCTTCAGATATATATCACACTGGTTTTTGTGTTGTATTGAATTCAGAAGTGTAAATCCTTTCTATCGTGTCATGAAACTTCTGTCTGAGGGACAAGGATGATCTGTCATTGAATCTCAAGTATCTGTGTCCTTCAAGCCTGGCCCTGTCTTCTTTCATTCTGGTCTGCTTTTTTAAAGTTGTTGGAAAACTTTATGTTCTTTGAGCAACACATCATGCCCAGAAGGGAAGTGTAAAGAAAGTTGGTTTAGGTGAAAAGTGAATCTTTGACCAACCTTAATCTCCATGGGCTCACTCAGAGACTTCAGTTAATGTTGCTGAGTGCATACTTGTTTCTCAGTACTTCCTCAGATTATTATTATTCACTAAAATAAGTTATTTTCTGAGAATGCAAGTATAATTTCTTCACAGTAAAGCTTCCCTTTTCATTCAGATGATGTAGATTATTTTAAAAATTCATTCTGGAATTGTTATGATATTAGTCTTTCCTTTTCAATTCCTGAATGAAAATTCATGGTCAGTCTTTTTTCATGTGGGTTCTCCCACTAGTTGCTGTGGCTTGTACTTGCCACAAGTTTCCTTCATGTCAAGGACCTAGGGCAGAGATAACTTTTCACTGTTATATGTTAAAAGTTTGCTCCTAGGCCTTTAAAGACCAAGTTGTTCTGAGAATGTCTCAGGTTTTGACGTGTACAATTTTCCTAACCCATCTGTGCAGTACTTCTCACCTTAATTGACACCTTCCTTCATGGTCAGTTACTGCTGTCTGATTATTTTTTATGTCACTACTGAAGCAACCAGCAGTTGCTGATGCTTTTCTTTGTTCCTAATTTTTGTGAAAGTCACTGTCCTGGAATTTGTCACCCCAAATTCCTTCCTTCTCCCATCCCCTGTGTGTTTGAATGGGAAGGAGAAGGAAGCACAAAAGAGTTCCTGCCTGGAAAGGTTCCCCACTTTGACAGAGCCACTGCCTTGAAGAGTTCCTGTTTTGCACTGCCTTTGGATGGTCCCCCCCTTCTGCATCATTCTGTGCAGTCTTGCAAGCTTGGCAAGTTCTGAGGTCCATTTGAAAGAGAGCTGCTGGCTGCACCCAGACCTGGCTACTCTGGGACCCTACTGCTGCCAACTTCCTGGCTGCTATTCTGTCTGGGGGAGACCCTAGCAGTTAGGCTCTCCCCTCTCGCTGCTAAAGCAGCATGGCTTCCACGAATCTATGTCTTGTGGACACCATATTTTTGAGATACCACTGAGTTTGGCAGTCTTTCCACCTGCCTTGGATTTTTGCCATTTGGATTTGTGATTGGGTATTGTTTGCAGCATCAGAACCAGCCAAGATGCAGAGAATCCAGCAAGGAATCATCGACGAATACCTCTCTCACCGTTGTGAGTAAAGCCTGCTGTTCCCTTAACGCTCTGCCCAGCCTGATTTGAAGTGGGGTAAAGCTGTGTTAGTAGCTAAGCCTTTTCCATATTCTGATTTCCTAAATCCTGATTTTTTCCACAGCATCTTGTGAAGATTTTCCCAATCAAATTGAGCCTGTAAATAAACCTGAAACTAGTTTTGTGTATAGTTTGGGGCCAGGGTTTTCAGGGAAATAAAAATAATTCTATTTTTATAGTTCCTGACTCAGCCACATTAATTCTCTGCCTTCATGACAGTCACTTTCTGTGAAAGACATGCCTGCATCTGCTTTGCCAGCACTCCTAGTTTGGTATTCAGATACCTATTTCTGTCCTGTTTCATCAAAAATTTCATTTCTGTGGAAGGAAAATAATAAACAGAATCCTAATATAGTAAATGTTCATTCTAGCTCTTTCAGTATCAGTCAGGACTGAACAAAAATCGTTTATCTCTTTAAGTGATAAGGACCACTGCTTTAGAATCTGTATTTACTAATTTTAATAATGGGATGATTAGTTAAGGTTTTATAGGTCACATTGCTTCATGTATTGCTGCAAAAATTCCACAACTGGCAAATGATCCCCAAATGGCATTAAAATTCTCTTTGTTTGCAAACCCTCCTTCTCCCCCCAAATCTGTCTTGTATTTGCCAAAATGTGATAGCAGTTTTTAAAATTCTCACTGTTTCCCATTTACAGGTGGTAAATAAATCTGCTTTTATATTTTTTCTTTTTTTTTTCTTTCCCTGATAGGTCTATTTTTTCAAAGGAAATTTTAATTTAGGTCACATTCTTAAACTTTATGGTTTGTCAGTCATTTGAATTTTGACGTTTAAATTAATAGCCAATTTTATTTGATTTCTTTGATCTCTGCTCTTCCACTTTTAAACAGAACAACTTATCTTGCCAGTGGGGATGCTTACACTTAAACATTAAAAAAAAAAACTAAAACCTCCTCTTAATTTTAAATTAGAAATTTGGAAAAAGGTTAATGAACACTGTCAAGACATGATCTGAATATTTGATCTCTCTTGCTGTTATTTTTATAGCAATACATTCTTCTTCTGAAAAAAGTCAAACTAAGACATGAAAAATTTCCGTTTGTAAAGTTTGAGCTGAAAACCATCAAATTCTTTACCATGAGTGTGGTGCAACACTGGAACAGGTTGTCCAGGGAGGTGGCTGAGGCCTCATCCCTGGAAGTATTCAAGTTGAAGATCAACAGGGCCCTGGGCAACCTGATCTAGTTGAGGATCTCTCTGCTTACTGCCGAAGGAGTTCAACCAGCTGACTTGTAGATGTCCATCCCTTCTAACCCAAACTATTCTATGAATCTGTGACAAAGGTCACAACTTTTTAGGAAATATTTTGAATGGTAAAATGATATATTTTTTGAATGGTAAAATGATATATTTTTCTGAACTCTGTCAGCATTTGCTTAATTATTTTAATGGGTAATATTAATAATTAAAAAGCTACTAAGTTCTTAGTGGAGTTTCAATGAGTGTGGTTTTTAATGTGGGTCTTCCAGTTAAAACTCATTGGCCATTTAGTGGGTGGAATGACTGTTTGGAGACATTGATTTATCATCCTCTTTCATCATGAGAGGGGTGGGAAAACAAGAAAAACAACCTGACAGCTGAAGGTGAACAATAATGAACACATCTGTGTTTTTACATTAGAGCAGTACAGACTGCTGGAGCAGCCACTATTAGTAGGCAGTTCAGAGGTCCTAGCAGCAACTCTAATGTTTTTGTATTAAGTATTATCTCCAGAGCAAGCTCTTATTTTTTAAAACTGTGTGGTAGCTTGAGGGATCCTAGATTCCCCTTAAACAAAACCAAAAGGATGGAGGCCCATCCCAGAGGGATGGGCCAGCTCGTCCCAGGATATTTTAATGTTGTTATTCTATTCCTTTTCCAGTATCACAGCTTGAAAGATAGTGCCTGATTTGATCTCTCTGCCTTTCTGCTCCCTGCTTCTTTTGCTGCCACTTCTCCAAGCAGTGGGCACTCTTCTCTGGGTTTGTGGGGGAGTTGGTGGGCAGGAGTTGAGCCACTGAGGCCTTGTAGGCCCAGCTGGAGGAGTGGTTTTGGCCTACCTTAGGCTGACTGAGGGTAGAAAGGTGGAGGATTCTAGAAGGACAGTTTGGGCCTAGTGGATTTTATACTTATTCTACCTGATTGCCTTCTGTATGTATGCTCTTGTAAAGAGAAATTACTTTAAAAGCTTCCAATCAGTGTACAGTATCCTCATTCTCACTCCTGAAAAGGGCTAAGAGTTGATTCTGTCCTTCAGAACTGGGTATGCTCGTGGCCCAAACTGGAACAAACTGCTGGAGCTAGTGTAATTTTCTTTTCTTTCTCATAAAAAATCTCTAAACAAGGCATCCTATTCCCCAGAGATTGAGAATGTCCAGGTATAGCTTGTTTACGATGTCCTACACTTTTCAGGGCGAAAGACAATGAGCAGCATCTGACAGAAGAATTGATGACTGAAGAAATGATGGCCCTTCTGTTCACCTTGTCTTCCTCTTCTCTTGCTCCTTAAGGAAAGAGAAATCCAAGACTGGATTTTGAAGTGCATGATGAACAGCTGGTGAGCCTCAGCTTGGAGAAGCAGTGTGGCGTGTAGTCGTGTCTCTGTGATGTCTGGAGGTATGACTGTGCTCTTTGTGGCTCAAATGTTAAAGAGACATAGGTGGCAGAAGGGACTATTACGGAGGTCCTGGCCTTGGGATAATAACCATGCTTCCTGGCAGCCCTCAGGACCCAATTACCTTGACAAATTGATTCCAGGTCTTCATTTTGGCGTGGTGGTTTTTATTGGGAGCATTGTAGCTGAGTGCAGTAAAGTGATGGTGGGCAGAAAAGTAGTTTTATTGAAATGATGCACCATCTTAGGCACCAATTTTGTTACTTTATTGATTTGGGAAATTAGTTTTAAACTCCAAGATATTTTCTGTTTCAAATAGCAATTCTGTTTCCAGAGTTAACTGTAATAGGTCAAATGCTCAGTAACAGAAAAATTTGCAACATACCAGTCTTTTCTTTTAATGCTGTTGGCAAAAAACACAATTGAGTGATCATTGTGCTCTTTTGAGAGGATTTTAATGCTGTGTTTGAATTACGTTGTATAACCTTCAGTGCAAAATGCAAGGTTTTAATATGCTGAATATTTCTCCCTAATGGCTACTATTACAGAGAAGATGGCTCCTTACTGACTAGGGTGTGCCACATCCCTGCTGCTTTAGGAATGGAGTATTTTCATGTTAAACTAACGAAAACAGTAGGAATTACATGAGCAGGAGTTACTGTTTGGTTTCGGTAAAGCTTGGATCTCTTGTAAATTTTGCCCCAGTCAGCCTCACTTGTCCTTCAAGAATATTTGTTCTTTTCTCATTTCCCTCGTGATGACAATTCTGCTACTGAAGTAATTGCAATTCTAGACACTATTTCAGCCATTACTTATATCCATAAATTGTATAAATGTATATTTATAAATTGTATGAAATATGCAAATCAAGCCAGATTGCTCTTTCAGGCTGTTGTAGCGATTTTATTCTCTAAGTATTATAAAAGTTTTCTTTTTCCTTTTTATTTTATTATATTATGCTTGTCCTTCATTATGTAACACAAACATGCATTTTAGAAGTATTTTAAGATTAGGAAAAGTACTCCGATATTGTAACAGTTGGATATGAATGCAAGATAAGATTTTGCAAATTAATATAATTTATTAATTTTGTTATTCAGAAACTTGCTACCAACCAGTACTTTTAATAATAATTGGTTCCTCGCACAGTCATGAGAACATTACACAGAGGGAGTTAAACAGGGAGTCTGGAATACTTAAGGAACATAATAGCAACAATATAACAAATATTAAACTTGAAACTGGAAAGAGATTCTTATTTTCGTCACACCTTTTGCCCACCCGAGGGCTTGAGAGGCCCCTTCCTGCTGCTAAGGCAGAAGGTACTTAAATTCACTTAAGAATTTATAGAATCTTGCTAGAGATTTGCTAAGAGGCTTTTGAGTGTTTACTCTGGATTTCTGGGGCTGCATTATAGTGCCAGGCAGTGCACAAAGTACATGGAGAGTTTGCTGTCGGTGATTTCAAAGCTGTTAGAGGCTTTGGAGCACCCTCAGACTCCTTTCTCAGAAAGCTGGGGGTATAGTACAGTCTCTGACCTGGTTCCTCTTGAGTCCTCATAGCTGGAGACTTGCAGAAGGGTAGGCAGGATGCAATAAGACAGCAAGACCAAGAGCATGCAGAAGCCACAATGGCAGTAACAGCAGGCATGAATACAATGGCAGAGTGGCCTTGTGTTACCTGCTCCTCTCCTTTTATCAATGTATGCCGAGACTAATTGGCCTTTGGACACAGGATAGCCAATCAGAATGGCAGTTAGCCAGGCCCGACCAAATTAGGTGAAACCAGAGTTGCTGTTCTCCTTTCCTGTGGTTGCTCTCCTGAGCACAAAAAGGGAGAGCAGGGAAACATGTCTGGGCCTATTTAGACCCACGATGACAAATACACACCAAAAAAATGGATCAATATAAGCTTTTAGTGGCTATGTACACTAAACAAGCTAGATATTTGTAAGCAAAAGCTCTCATTTCTATTCAGTCTCTAGCAGTGTAGTAAATTAGGCTTATGTCTTTTAGGTTAATATGAGTTACACTCAGACAAGAAAAAAAGGTAAATGAATATTAAAAACATGTAGTGGAAAATTAGCAAGGATGTGTTTCTGATGAAGATCTAATGATGTATGAAACTTCCAAAGACCATTATTAGGTCTTGCTCTCAAGCAGTTAAATAACCTTTCATTGTAAATATTTTTGTTACTGAACCTGTGCAAGCAGAAAGACTTTTAATAGGTCTTTTAAGATCTCTTAATTGATTTAAATACTTTTGCTTCATGCAGCCTGAATCATGCTTTAGCCTTTTACAACAGCCATAATGCATCGTCTTATGCTCATTTTCATTTTCTACTCACTTGAACTTTTTCATGTACTTTTTTTTTTTTTTTTTTTTTTTTTTTTTTTTTTTAATAGTGTCTCCTTTTGCTGTCTTCTGGTATTTTAGCATGCTTTTTCATAAGGTATTCATGTGGCCATTTATTTTCCTGGGACTTCAACAAATACAAGCAGCAGCAGAACTGTCTCCCTCAGATGAGTTCTGAGATTCCTGGAAATGCCCTGATTCAGAATGTATTTTCCCATATATACTTTTTTTTTTCTTTCTCTCTCTCCCCTTTTTGTAACTCTCAGGTATATTAAAAAAACTCTATTCCATTGTCAAGGTCGAAGTATCATCTTTAAAATATTTTTGTCAAAGGAGATAACTAATTTATCTTACCAGTTTCATCTATCATAGAATTATAGAATGGATTGGGTTGGAAGGTTGTCTAGTCCAATCCCCTGCAGTGAGTAGGGACACCCTTCACTAGATCAGGTTGCTCAGAGCCTCATGAAGTATAACCTTCAAATCATCTCCCAGCCTATATGGTAATGAGGATTTTTCTGACCCGGGTGCATGATCCTGCACTTGGTCTTGTTGAACTTTATGAGTTTAACTTGGGCCCATCTCTCCTGACATCCCATTTCTCTAGTGTAATGACAACTATGCTGGGGTTGGTGTCAACTGCATTGAGCACCTTGAGGGAGACCTGAACTCAGATCACTTTGTCAGATGGGTTTTAAACTAGCCAGTCTAGAACTGTAAGAGTGGTCCCATCAGCATGACAGACGTACCTGACCAACTTCAGAACTTAATTCTAACCCCAAAGGGTAAGTTACCTGTTTCACACTCCCTTTGGAAGACTACAATCAGTCAATTCCTCATGAGTTTTTTGGCTGCAAAGTTATTTTCCCATACTCCTGTCCTTGTAGTTTAATGTATATATATTTTTTAAAAACAAGGAAGAGATTTCTCCTATGATTAAAGTATTCTGTTGATACCAATGTATTAATGATACCATTGCACACAAGGTCTATGAAGTTATGGAGTATATCAAGAGCAGAAGAAAAAAATCAGAGCTATGCAGTAGGAGCTGTGAATAGCCGAGTGTCTCTGAAGGAAATAGACTACTGTCAGGGAGTTAAGATGTACACAAGTTACGCAGATGCATAGTAAAGGTGAGCTGAAGCTTTGCACTTGTACTGTTCAGCCACATTTCTCTATTGTTCTTAACTTTACTCAAATACACTTAATTGATTGCTAAGACGTTGTTTCTTGCACAAGTTGCTCTAATTTGAACCAATTAGAATATAATTACATTGGTTTATACTTAATTAGACTCTCAAGTATCTTCTTCAGACTAAAGTTATCCCTCTGGATTTATACCTTGAGATGTCTCTTGGCCCCACCAGAAGATTCAGGTAAAATAAGAGGGCCTATAAACTCAAGAAGTACTGCTACTTTCAAGTTCATGAAATGACTGTTCGGGAACTTTGTTGTTCCATAGTTCATTTTTTCCAGAACATTCGAACAAGAACCATATGGTGGCAATTCACTGCACTTGCATTTCTCAGGTAGCTCTATTCAATCTCTGTTAAGGCCACACTGTGAATTCTTACAAGAAATGCCCTTGGAATAGAAATTTCCTCATTATCCTTATGATTAAGGCTTGTGCCAAAAAATAATTTCATTTCACTTCTGTCTTGTCATTATTTTTAATTCCTTACAGATCCATAATCCAAAAAGGGCTTGGAATTGCTCACACATTCACCCTGATATTAAAACATTTAGATACCTCCATGCAATGCATAAATCTAAAGCCCATAATATGATGCTGAGTTTTAAAATATTAATGGTTGTGAGATAGCTTTCAACTGTTTTATTTTTAAAGGTATTTTTTATGTAAAGAATTCTGAAAAAAGAAGTAGTTACTATATATTGACTGAAAAATAAGAGGAAAAGAAGAAAATAATTATATACCTATGAAATATTGAGGTTTAAGCACTTCTCCATGGTAAGTCCAGTGGAATTATATCAACAATTCCTTTCCCAGAGTACAATTGGTCTGGATTTATGTGGCTTTGCTGTTAGATATTGATGTAGCCTGTGAATTCATTTAGTAATAAGATATTTTTCTTTAGTGTTTACTCATAAAAAATTACATATTTCATCATCTTCATATTAGTAATTTACTCACAAAAGAGCTACCAAGACTGTATATTTGATGTGCTAAATTAAACAGAAGATTTTTAATTTTTAACTTTTGAATTTATTTTTTTTTTTTATCAGACATTAGGTCTACTTTGGACCTAATGTGTAGTGTACACCTACTGTGTAGTGATGAGGTGTATAAAGAAAATGAACTATACTATTGTATTTTTAAATGAATATAATAGTAGATATTTGAAATTATTTTCAGTATATCTCTACTGTTGAGTAATTTTATGGGGAGGAAAAGCAAGAGTGAATAAACTACTGGTGAGCATTAATCTTAACCAGTCTTCTTGTCTGTATTGTGGCAAACTGAGAAAGAGATTGAAGTCTGATATGCTTATGTAATGTTTCTATTAATTAATAACTGATATTACACATTTTTTATGCATCTGTTTAAGGTGCACGGCAGACACCTGGTTGTATTTTTATCTTATGTCATTCAAAAGTGATATCTGCAGTGATGAAGATGTCTGGCGTTAGGATTAAGATTTGCTAGATTTTTCACTGAAATCACACAAAAGAAAAAACAGGCAACAACTTAAATTGTTATACTACTGGTTTTAGTGGGACAGAATTGTAGGCTCTCCATGGGCTGAAAGCCATTAGCAGTTCTGGGTCAGTCAAGTGCAGCTGCCTTGATTTGGCTCACAGGTGTATCTCAGACCACGAGCATCACTTTCAGTATAAAGGAGACAGTTTGCTGAGGAAATGAGAGCCTTCTGACTGAGCTTCCTGTCCCTGCTTGCTTCTCTGTATCCAGTGAGCTGTGACAGGTAGGCAGTGGATTATTTTGCATTCTTCTCTGACAAAGCCCTGTTCTGTAGATAGTTCTTAATGTTTAGGAAGAAAGGACAGAAACTTTCGCCTTCTAATAATAAATACATGTATTGAGTACTAGTATTATAATGGAATACTTGAACTTCTGAAGAGCTCACATTATGTGGAGGAAAGATGCTTTCTTTCCCTCACTGAATATTTTGTGTTGGTAAAAAAAATTAATCACCACCCTTATATTCAGTGAAATAGAGATTTAAATGTACAGACTCTTACTCAAGTCAGGGCTTGAGGTTCACCCAGGTGGGCTGACAGAAAGCAGAAGGAAATTACACCTCTTTGAGACTGCCCATACTCTACTTGCATCTGTTGTACGTAATTTAGTGTTGCAATTCTTAAATCCCTGACAGAAGAATAATTTCTGAACCAGCTTTTTGCTGCCAGCTAGTGCAATGTGTAATTCCACCTGTCTGGGATTTATTCTTCAGGGCTTATGTCCCCTGCAGGTGGTAGAGCGATGCTGCAATACTGCAGGTGTCAAAAAATCCATATGTGCTCTTTCTGTAGCAGCTGCTGATGGAGGCTAATGGCACCCACCTATTTATATAGCCAGCTATTATATATTCAATATCACTGATTTTAGCAGCAGAGTAAACTGATCTCTCTGGGACTTGAAATCTTGAAAATTGCTCACCAGTGCTGATATTCTTCACTTAATCATCAGGGATAGAAATTAAAATAAAGCCTTGGAATAAAAAAGGAATTTAACTTGCTATACTAATCTCTCATTTTGATGCTTCTTTACTGCCATAAAAAGAGAATTCTGATTGTGATCTGTTCTATGGATCTGTAAATCCAGATACAAAGTAAGGTCTGGAGAGTTAGGTCTTGCTCCCATTCTTTGTCAGAGTCCAAACGTTGGTATCATTATAAGCAGTAGCCTTATATGGCATTAATTACATAAAACATAGGAATAATTATTTTGTATTCCTTCAAATAATCCTGAACTGCTTCTAATATGTCTGACAATTGCCCATCCAGGCTGACACTCTACATTTTAATTTGATTCTTCAAACTGTACACAGATTTTCCTCAAATATAATCTTAGTTTCTCCATACCTTTCTAACAAGTTATCCCTCTATTAAATCTTAATGAAACTCTAATTCTGCCTTTGACCAAGGAAATATTGCCTGCATTTTTGTCAATTAGTGTTCTATGACCTCTAATCTGAGATTAGTGCCCAAACACAGAAATATAGAGAGAATTTCAAAGTACTTCTAGACAAGGCAATGAAGGGGCCTGCATTGATTGGAAAACAGAATTATGAATGAAAATTAAGGAAAGTACTGTTTTATTAAATTTAGGTCAGTTAAAACACTTCTGAAAACGCAAATGTATACCTGTATCTTGTACTGGAAAGAAGAAATTTTGTTTCCCATTATATGAGAGAGCTGAGATGGAGAATGAAAAGCTACCATGAGGAAACCTTGTCAGTTTTCAACTCTTCAAATTAGAGTATCAGTTACAGACTTGTTTAGCGTGAAGCTGCGCTAATGCAGAGTTTTGTTACTTTTTCTATTGCAAAAAAATACTAAATAAACGATCAGCCTTCAAAGAAATGTAACAGACACTTTTGTGTAGATCAGAACTAATCAAACATTTATGACTGGTTTTTATGTGTACTGAGTCATCTGGGTAAATGGGAAAAGAACCAAGAGCTTGAGTTGGCACTTTTCTCTGCTCCTCTGCTTTCAGCTACTTACTATTCATGTATCTCATGGATGCTTAGCAATCTATTTCTAATCCCTTCAGATGAAAACAGTGTGTTTGTAACATTTATTTTTCACCTGATTGTTTTTTCCTTCAACAGATACTTCATCTGCAATGTATGCAGACCTCTGATTTATTTCAGAAAGTTTATTTAAGTTGATTTTATGTTTTGAATATTTCTTTCTTTAGGGAATATATGTGTGTACTAATAAGTAAAAAGCCTGCATAATATAACATAGCATCATTTTAGTGAATGCCACAGTATTAAATGAATTTGGAGTAGTCACAGAAATGTGTAATGTGGAAGGAGAAGCATTTATGAAGGTCTGGAGAGTGTTGACACAGTAGAGTCACTGGAAGAACATTTATAGCTTATATTCAGCTCTACATGTTAAGGACCAGTGTTAGCTAATATTTTCAAAACAGGCTGTGGTTTGAATTCTGTGTTTATCCCAGGGTTGTATGAAGTTTTGGAGAAAATTTAGCTCAAGTAATCCAAGAGCGACTTGGGAATTTATAGGCTTGAATTCTTATGAATAGTTGTTGCTAACCAGCTACAGGTTGTGGCTAGAACAAGAATGTGAGGCAGACTCCTGGGGCTGTGTTCAGTGTTGCAGCACTAGCTAATAGTACTGTGATTATTTCCATCATTCTTCCAATCATTTCCATTACCCTCTGAAAAGACGGACAGTCCAGCAAGTATCAGTGTGTTACAAAACAATAAGCACCTTTTAAATTTTTTTTTCTCTCTTGCCTTATAGCCAAGCAAATATGATTAGACAGGAAGCTTACTGATGTTGATTTGATTCTGTGAAATTTGCAGTTTAAATAGCTTAAGTTTACAAATGAGACATTTACATTTTGGGTATAATTTTGGTTTGATTTGGTGTTCTCCAAAACATTAAACTTATGGATTTGATTCTTACAGTTCAAAAGCAGAACATACTTAGCAGCTGTGAAGTTAAATACTTGATCTGAGTAGATGTGTTTCTGTTAGAAGTCAGACTGTCCAGTGAGGTTCATGCTGCACTTTGCACCCAGGCAAACTGGATATGAAAACATTAGCTTTTCCTGCATGCTGCATATTATATTTGGCTTCTTATTAAAAAATAATGATACTTCAAGAAGGAATATATATCCGTTCCATCTTTAATGGTCAGAGAGTCCACACAAAGTTGGTGTCTTATGCACACTCCATTGAATCAAAGAATGTTGCTGAGTGTCCTGAAAAAATATTATATATCTGAGGTTTTTTTTCCATTGGATTAGAGAGAATATATCCCCAAGCTACTGCTGGGTTTGTTGTTAGACTTATCAATACATCACAAATTTAATTTGGAATCTATCACTTTTTCAGTGGCTAAATAAAAGGAAAGGATTCATCTTAAAGGCTAATGCAGGGAGCACAAATACGAACTGTGTGATACCTGCCTCCTAGGTGCTATTGAAAACTGTAAATCTATAGGAAATTTAGATTAAGATTCTGCAAGCAAAGCAAGCATTCAGAACACGTTGCTCTTCACAGAAAATTAAATGTTGTGTGTGGGTAGTTTTAAAATGGTGATAGACTCCTGTGCTAAGTAAAAATGTTCAGACCTGGGCCATGAGTGTCTGGAAGAAAATGGAGTTTCTGCCAGCTCTTATTTTCAAAGTCTTCTTGATGGCTTTAATATTATCGATCACTGCTCAGTGAAAAAGTTGTAGAGTTCCCCCTGGGGCATGTTGTGATACTGACATATCAGCATTTTTGGCAAACTGTTTGAAGCATCTATGCCAGAAATGTATGGAATATTAAATGCCATTGCATTACAATAGGATGCCATCTGGTTTTCTCCTCTCTAGTGGTTCACAAGATTTTCACCATTTGTGAATCATGATAACTGAATTTCACTCAGGGTCACAGAAACCACATTCATTTATTAGAAAGAAGTACAGTTGCAAAGGCAAATATGCAACTTAAGCTTTTTTTGTGTTATCAGGAATTAATGATTGGGAGTTCTGCATTATTTCAACAAATTATTACTTTTCAATATGTCACTTTCTTTGATGCTTGCTTAGGTAAGTTTTTTTGTGTGTGTGTGATTTATATTCTATCTTGAATGAAAAAGATATGAAGGTCTAACAATCCTCACATTTGGCTTCAGGGATTACCAGTAGCTGCCTTTGAGCTGTACTGACTGCTCTGAGAACTGCTCTTGCAAACTGTATGGGTGGAGATAATGTTTCACGGTGGTCAGTTTTGACAAAGCTGTCAAGTATTGTGATTGCTTGAATCTAGGGAGAATTCCTTGCCCTGATGATCAAGATGGGAGTTATGAAATCTTGGGAATTAGCATATTGAAAAGATGTGGTAAGAAATGCAGATGTTGAATATGCTTTCAAACAAACAAGCTGATTGATTTTATTCCTAAAATGGTCATTTAAGCTGAAGAAAGATCACACTGAACTAAAAATACAGAGTAATAGGTGTACGTGTTTGAGTTTATATTGATCTTACACACGCACAACTGAATTTTTTTTGCTTTGACTTCTAGACTATTATTTCAAGATGCTTTTGGTAGCCTGGGAAGTTTTGCAGCTGCAATTTGATGCTAGTTTCTTGACATACATCCATCCTGTTGAAATCAGTTGAAAGACTATACAAATGGTGGAATACTGTTAAAATCATATTGTCATGTAGCTCTACAGGATTTTTATTGGTACACTTTACCTTAGCAGAAAATTCAAGTAGAACTGAAGTGGGCTTGGATTCAGGGTAACATCATTGTAGACTATTGTTACTCCTTACAGTGTGTGAAGCCAGGAGATTTCAGGAGACTGGACGAAAGTGGCTCATTAGTCACAGGGTTCAAATTTTGTAAGTGGAAAATGGGACTAATATTAGATCTGACAGCTAAACTGAATTGTTTAGGTTCTAGGTTATCAGCTCCGGTGCTTTTATTGAGATTGATAGTGTAGGACCACTTCACAACTCTGTTCAGTACAGACAATAAAAAAAAAGCCTAAAATCATTCAGGTTGCCATAAATAACAGAGAAGAGCTCTACTGTCAATTGTTTGTACAAATAGCTTAAATAGCTCTTTGAAGATTGCTGAAGTGACTGTTGGGTTCATTAGCAGCATGTGACTATTTAGTATTGCAGCAGGAGTTTGGATGTAACAGTGAACACAAACCAGTCTTTATTCCCAGGTCAGAGATCCTCTGGCTGGTGTCTTTTCAGTATTTACAATTAAAAAAAAAAAAAAAAAAAGACAAGGAGATGAAAGACTAGCAAGCTCCACCAGTCCATGATGCAGGAGGCAGTATTGCTTCATGCTCCTCTCAGAAGCAAGATGGTGTAATTGAGACTCCAAGGAGGGAGCAGACTCTGTTCCCCACTTCCTCTCTGTGGACATAGGCAGAAGTACCTTTGTCCCATATATGGAAATTGTAGTGCATCTTGAAGGTCTGTTGTCTTGAGGCGGATCTTCCTCAACTGCATTAATAAATTAAGACGCTGCTAACCTTGGTTTCTGCAATGGATGCAGTTAGCATTACTTTGTAGTGTGGGTTGCAAAAATCCTTTCTGGTTACTGAAACTCAAAGATAAATGTCTATTGGGATTTTTTTTTCATGTTTGGGTGGGTTTGTTTGTTTATGTGTATAGGCTAAAAAAACAGAGGTAGAGTGGAGAAAATAAATTTAAAGACAGGTAGAACATTTCACTTGGATGTTTTCCAAATTAAACTTTTTCATTCAAGGGGAAAAAAAATTAATAGAGTCAAAATTGATTGATATTCCCCTCAATGTTTTCCACTTTGGTATTTTATCTAGCAAAGTTTCCATGTAAAATGGAATGAGATCCTAACTATTACATCAAAATTCAATTCTAAAGTATGCTAGAGGATTTGTTATATTTTGCCATATCATGTGTTTATTAAGGAAGGCTTGACTGCAAGTTCTTAGTAGCTAAAAACCATCTGATAAAGCAAACATCTGACATCTGGTACATTGTTAAAGCTACAAAATTGTTTCTATAGATCCATCTTAGCAATGAATATAGTTTAATGAGCCATGGAATACTACATTGCGTGATATTAAAATGCATCTGTTTACATTTTATTTTACTGTTACATAATATCTCAATTTGTCCTGTTGAAGTACATAACTGCAGTTTTTCAGGAAAGTAAACAAATAGTTTCAGAAGAAAGGAGAAGAAATTGCTTAGAATAGTAAAATCCATGTGCAATGTAAACAATGCAAAAATCAGCCTTAGCCAGAATTTTCCTCTGCTTCTGTCGAAAGTACTAGTACTAAACATATTCTTTTTGTGTGTGTGTGTGTGTCCATATGTAACAGAATACAAGGCCAAGGAACAAGAGGAAATGTCCCAAATACATTGCAAAAATTTGAAACTTTTAAAAGCCTTTTGTCTTATGTGGTTAAAGTGATTTTAAACATACAGTATGAAAACAACTGCAGTATTTCTTACTCGTACAAAATTGGATCTTGCCACACAGTACTTCATTAATGTAGTAACTACTGCATATATTGTTCCTATGGGAGAAAAAAAAATGCTGACTTTTTAAAAAAATGTGCACCTCATCGGTGTAAAGCATATGATCAAGAACTCTAGAAGCATTCATTACAGTATATGGTTTAAATTGATTTGTTTGATAGATAAATTTTGCTGTATTTGTTGATAAAACACCACCATCAGAGCTAAGTTTGGATCACAGAAGAAGCCCTCTGAAATCATTAAGTCCAGCCTATGACCTAACACCATGACATCACCTAAAATGTTTTAGGATGTCTTAGTCTGATGAAGTTGAATGGCAAAAAAAACCCAAACAAATCACAACCCCCTCCTCAAAAACAACCAGAAACATGAACCCCAAAACCCCAAAGGAAGTAACCTGGATTATGTGCCTGTATGTGGAAATGTTCTTTCATTCTTGCAAACGTGCATCCGTGATATACAGTTACGTCTCAAAATAATGCCTAGAACACACTACCAATCAATTTTGCAATTGGCAATTGCAGTCAAATATAAAGATATTATTCAACAGAATTTCAGTCTAACTTTGTGTCAGTACCTTGATTATTTCAAGTTTCTATTGTGTGATCAGCATATCAGTGCATGTTCAGGAGTACCTATGACACTGCCAATCCCAGACTGATGTGCAGATTTGAGCTGGCTTTTAAATTTTTACATCACTTTTTAGAAAGAGATTTTCTGCTTCTGTTGTCACATGTCCCCTCAGACTATACTTGCCAGTAGGAAAATATTTTGTTAAAATTTACTGTTTGCTGACTGAAATTATTCACCTGTAAAATCTATAATCTGATTGTATTCTTTTTCTTGAAAATAAAATCCTTGTAGGCTCAGACCAAAGTAGTGTATGGCTTGAAGAATACATCTAGGAGAAGGTATAGGAACAGAACATATCTGTAGTAATACTTTACTGTGACACTTTTGGAGTCACTGGTTTACTGCTTCTTGAGCCAGTGGTGATCTCTTTACGTTCAATAATGCTTTGTAATTTTTTTTTGTCAGTGAACAATGGAGCCTTTCCTCTCTAGCACTTCTGAGAAAGGAGTCCCACAGCTTATCTGTGGGGTCTATTAATAGACTTTTTTTCGGTTTATTTTGAAGCTTCACCTTACAAATGTATAGTGATGTTTCCATCACAGCTCTGTGTGATCTGTAATTCAGACACTACATGACACTTTTGCATCAAAACATCCTTGACTGATTTCTTTTAAGTACATTTCCATAACTACTTTTCTTAATCGAAATTTGGAAACTCTGCTTTATTGCACTTTCAATATTTACAAGCAAGATTTGTGAGCCTGAAATTAATAGTTTCATGTTAACTATTTTGGCTTTTTACTGCCTCACTATTCAATTACGCCGTGAACTGATCCATTTGCTCTGAAACTGGCAGCTGCTGAAGAACTCTGATGCTTCTGGGATTTCCTGCTGAGTGACAGTGAGGTCTTAGTTTTACCCACTCACAGTTGAAGCATCTGGAGCATTAAGCAGTGAGTACAGCATCCAGTTCTTCCCATTCTTTATGTAGAATAAGTGGAGAATTCTCCCCATAGAATGGTTCCTTTTCATTCTACCAAACTGAAACAGTACTGAGAACACACTTCTTGGTGGAAAACATCAATAAAATAAGTATACGTGAAGTATTAACTTAAGCAATAATGTACCTGAGGCACATATAGCCTTTATGACCTTACTGGGTTTTTTTAAGGCAATGGTGTCAACTTCAGGATATAGCCTTCCGTGCTTTAATAAAGCTGGCCAAAGAAAAACCAAACAAATCTGGTGATTTGTAATGGTGGGACTCAGAAGGTATATTAGAGCACACTGTAAGAAGGATTGCTCCCTGCATATAGTGACAGCTCCACTTTGGGAATTCCACTGCACAAAACCATTGCATGTATTATCAGAATTCCTCATGGTGGTCTTACTAATGTGACTGGAAGATGATTGCCTCTGTGGATTGGTAGGTGTGTGCTTACATGTAGTTTTTCTCTAAAATGCTATTGAATGTCAAGGGATTTTTAGGAGACTTGAATTTGTTCATTTGTTTGGGAATTCTGTGCTGCAAAGAGTAAAAATGAATCAAAGTTTGATCAAGATATTACGGAATGTGTCAAGCACATTATACACCAAAATTTCAACCCAAATGTATATAGTTACTAGCTGAGGGCATTTCTTAAATGATATGGCATGTTTAGGTGAGCAGGATTTTACACTGTCTTACTAATGCATGTCATGCAATCTGAAAGGATCCAAAGTTTAGAACAGGAATATTCCTTATTGGTCTCAGTAAATGTTGCTGGGAAACTGTCCTAGTTTGAGTTAGAATAGAACTTACTCTATTCTGTGATTGTGCTTTTCACTTCAGCCTCTTCTAAGTAACTGTGCTTTCTAAAGCTAATGTCATATTATCGCCTACAATGGCTACACATAGATGCTATAAAACTTTATGTTTACAGTTACTACCAAGGATCAGTATGCAGAAGGGCTCTTGCTTATACTCATTTCTATGGAGACCAAGGTCATTGCTAAATCTTGTGTACCGCATTAAGGGTGCAGTAAGAAAGATGCTGTGTCTGCAAGGAAGAGTAGAGAGGGAAGGTGACCCTAAATTTGCCATCAAAGCATCCAATTCCATATGCATCATATTCAGTATAAAGCTGAGGGGTCACAGAAGCTGAGATATCTTCTTCAATACACGGCCATGTGCAGATTGTCTGGCTTATTTTTTGGTAATGTCTTGTGGATGCGGGGAACTTGTGGGAGGGTTGTAAATGTGACCCAGCATTGGAGTGCTTTAAGGCCCTGTCTGTGCAAAGAAGACCCACATGGAGTTGTGTAGATAGTTGTCTGTAAGCCATTGACCAAATAGGGCAGTACTGTATCATCCAGAGAACTGAAATCTCAAGTGATTCTTGAAATCCTTCGACAAATACTGTGCCCTGAGTCTCAATACAAACCACTGCTTAGTTGATTGAGAAAGCAAAATAAAGAGAAGCTGTGGGGTTTCAGTGTCAGTTTGAGCTGACAATCTTGTATATCCAGACAAGCTTAACAAATGGGAAGTAAAAAGCACACCAAAGTGAAAGCCCTTGACACAGCAATACAACAAGAGAAAGGAGAGGGAATAACTGCATGTGTAAACTCCAAATGCATAGCAGAGCCCAGAGAAGTCAATAGCAATAGGTATCAAATGGATACAAAGGTGAAGTAAAATGCAAAGGATTGCCCTTCAGACAGTAAGGAAGAATAGTACAATCTCAACCACTTTGCAACAGATTTGAAATCCTATCCATATCAGAAATGGCTAGTTATCCATCCTTGCTTGATCTTTCAGCTTTTGGTAGCTCATGAGCAGTTTTAAAGAACTACTCTCTACGTTAACCACCATGTCACTGCAGAGAAAACACAACCTTGTTTGAAATGAGTTGTGTAAATTACAACTGCTGTGCCATTTCATAATCAACATGGCACTTTTTGAATGTTTAAGATGAGAGTGTGCACAGCATCAATTTCTGATTCATTAAAGCCACTGGGCTAATTAGAGCAATACATATGCAAATGTAATTAGAGAGGACATGCCTGCAAATCATATAAAATTAATCTTCATAAATACTTCACTAATTCCATGACATAAGTGACATTTGTTCAGGAAGCAATTGCTTAGACCTGCTTTTAATTGAAATGCCACAAACATTTGAATAGGAATGTTCTGATTGTGTATAAGTTCTGCTCTCAAGGGAAAGAGGATGAGTGCTAAGTTTAGTTCTTCTTTAAAAATAAGGCTGATTAGAAATTATTATTGTTTTTAAATGTGCACAATTTGGCAGTGATTTTGAAGATTTCCAGTGGTTCCCAGTTGCTAGGAGTTTAAAAGGCAGACAGTGTGTTGTCTCTGGCTGGACAGTAAGCAGAGAACTCTGTGTGATAATAATAAAACAAACGGGAGCTTAATTATGATAGCCTAAAGCTATCAATGATGCTAAATTATATGAGACACAAACAAGGACAGAACTTGCTGGGTCAGTGTTGAACAGTACTGTATTTTGCTGGGAGATAAAACCTCTATAGCAACCAAGTTAAAAAAGAAAGCATTTAATTGATATTTTATGAAGAGTTCTGATAAAATGTTACCCTTTTAAAAATGAAAATGTACCTATAAAGAGCAATTCTCTTCAAAAATAGTCAGGTGCACTCTTTCCCAAGCTGCCTTTTTTTGTGTTTATAAACAGATATGCTGCTATAATAAACCTGCCTACTTTTGTGCATGCCATATTGTAATTGTAATCTCTTTCTTAGGCAAGGTACTTCATAACAGTGCAGTCTTCCCTAATGGTGAAAGCTGCAGTTGCAATGCCAGTATCCTGATGAAAATTACTCAGGGACCTTCTGGGAAGGTTTTGCCCACAGAGCTGGGAGCTATTTGCAGAGAGCTGTGCCAGTGCTTTATAGTAGGACTGCAGAGAAGGTGATGAGAAGCTGCACACACCTGCAAAAACTTCTTTGAACATTTTTTTTCTGCTCTGTTGTTTGGAATCTTATTACCATAAAAATCCAGGTTCCAGATTGGACTGATATCCTCTTTTAGCATCCACAGAAGTAAATATGTTAGGAGGAGGTAAAAAAAGGAAAAATGCTTTAGTAATTTTTCCCCTGCAGATAACACCAGCAGCCTTCAGCAATTTTGTTCCTTGAGGGACACTTTGAGCCAGTTGAATCATATGTAATTGCTCTTGAGCTGGGTGTTTTTTTCATCTTTTCTCTATTTTCCTCTCCACTTTGGCCTTGTCCTGTTCTGGTGGCATGCCAATGACATGATTCTCTATTTTTCTAATGGAAGCAACTCTTCACCTTGAGTTGGTGTAATGGAGAGGAGTAATTAATTAATACAAGATGATTTTTTAAAAAAATAATACTGTTTATTAAATTTTTGTAATCAAAACTCTTACCACTCTCGACAACTAATTTTAATATTCGGTTCATTTGCAACAGTGTGGTGGTTTAAGCAGTTACCTGCCCCCCCACCTTTTATGAGCCCCGTCTAGGACTCAGGACACTAGAAGTTAATAAATGAAGCTTTATATTTACAGTAATGCACAATATACAAGCAAATATTTACAAGGTATAACAGATATTTACTGATATATACAATAAAAAGGAAATACAGACACCACACCCCTCCCAGAGACCAAAATCTCCAAGAGGGGTAACCAACCACCCCCTACCACCTTTCCCCCCTTCCCCAGTCTTATCTCACCACCTGTTGATGCTGCAGATAAGTGTAGGTAGATCGGCCAGGGGGTTAGCAGCAGGAAAGTAGTCAGTAGGATTACCAAGAATTAGCTACCAAGGCAAGGACAAAAGGAGACCATGCAAAGAGAAGCAGCTGCAGCCAGAGCGGTCAGAAACCGTCTGATATCTAGTGTTTTGGTACAATTCTTAAAAACAACTTTGTTTTTCTTTCTCAGTAAAGGTCTGGGTGAAGTGGCATACTGTGTTTACCTCTCTCAGCCAATAGTCTAATTTCTCACTCAAATTCTCCAATTAGCTCAAACCAGCACAAACAGTCATGGAACTCATTACATAAAGAATATCTAGATCTACAAATAATAACTAGCAATCTATAAACATTAATTGAACTTCATTGAACTGGAAGAGAAAGTTCCTTCAGTCAATATCCCGCTTGCAGTTACTTATGCCGCTTGGCAACTATATGGATTCAGGGCACTTTCTGCTTATGGCAGAAAGCTAGGTAAATGACAAAAGCTTAAGATGTTTACTCAAAAATATTATTTCTCTCCCAACTCACAGGGTTATCAACAGATTGAGACAGTACCCAAATGCTTATAGGGAATTCTGTCAATCGGCCTTGCTGGCTTCTGAGAATTCTGATTCTTCCCAGGCCTCACAGGACACTGGGGAAAGGGAGCAGATGATTGATGACCTTATCCTGATTTCTGCAGACAATCTGTGTGTCTCATCTAGGGCTGCTCATCTTGACAGGCACAGGCAAGATGTCTTCAAATGTGAAGTCTCAACACAGTGTCATGCTGGCTGCTGGCTATGCAGGCCTATTGTGTGAAGGTGATTAAAGCTGTTTCCTGGTAAACTTGAAGCAAGCAGTTTCCAGGTTGTTCAGCATAGCTGAGTTATAGCTTATCAAAGAATTATGCTATAAAGCAATAAGGCATTATCACTGCCAATGGCACCTGGCAGTAACAGCAGGCACAGATACAGCAGCAGAGCACCAGTACTTGTCAGAGCAAGTTGTGCTACCTGCTCATCTGTTTTATATCAATGCCTGAGACTAATGGGCCTTTGGACATAGATTAGCCAATTGGCATGCAGTTAGCCAAGCTTGACCATATTTGGCTGAAGCCACAGACTTACTATACCTATATTAGAGAAGAGCATAGGCCTAGCACAAGGTTGGCACAAGCCAAGCACATGTACTTTGTTTACCACAGGATACAAGCAGGAGCAAAACAAGTTTGGGCAAGTCTGGGTGCTTAGACTCCATGGCTCAAGTTCTTTTGTCCCTTTTCCTGCGGTTGCCTCTCCCCAAACAGAAGGAAGGAGGGCAGAAAAACATCTGGGCAAGCCAGCACATGTATAGGCCTATTTTGACTTGTCAGGTCCAACATGACAGGTGGTCTCAATGAAGTGCAGCTTATATGGGAGACTTCTGCACAGTCCTACCAGAGGATCAGGCACCCAAACATAATGTGAATCCACTGAGGTCATGACAGCTCTGTGCAGATTATACAAAGTGCAGACTGGATAGACACTGGTTTGTTTTTTTTCACAGTTACCAAAAATCAAGAGTTAAAATAAGACATTGATATGTATGTTTTGGGAACAGAATAGTATAAGACTCTTGTACAGTGTGGTAGCAGTTGCTGCACTTACTTATTTTTATTTTTGTTTTAATTGTTACTGGGATACCAAGGTGACTTCTTTCACTGAAATATTTTTTTTTCCAGAAATGCTCTGTGACTTAGATACTTTTTTCTGCAAATATTCATCAAGTTCTGTATTTTAAAAAAGGGGTGTGTGAAAATCCCACAAAACTGCTAAAGGAAGTTGTCATTTTAAAATATTGGAGTTGAAAAATTGATGCCAGGGTATTCAAAACCAAGGAAATCTTTCATGGAAGCTATCATTTCTTCAGCTATGTAGGGGGAAAACCAATCCAAACAGTTTCATTTTTCTTGTGCTGGAATGGGCACTGCTCACTGATGTCTGTGCTGAAAGCACAACTGCACAGGTATATAAAGCAGAATTTGTAAAAGTATTGCAAAAAAAAAAAAAAAAGGAAAATTGCATTATTTTCACATTCTGGGCTTCAGATTGTCAGTCAAATTGAAGTCACGAAATATTTCAGTAAACTAAAAATTAATTTGCTCATTTATCTGCAGTCTCAGAATAGTTCATTATTGTTTCTAATTGTGCAGCCATTCTAACTCTAGAGCGAGTTAATAAAAATTACTTACGATGCTGAATATTAATTTTTGGCTAACAAGTTGTAACGCTTGCTTTTGTGATTCAGGGGTTGTTTCTTCTTTTAATGTAATTAGCATTTTTATGCTGAAGGAGGCATGTTCTTACCCAAGTCATAAATTATTAAGCAATGCTAAAAGAATCTGAAGTATACATGTATGCATTTCTTTATGTTTCTTCAGGCAATTAATTTTTAATTTAACAGTGTCATATATTGGCAGTAACTTTTAGCACAGTAAGGTCGTTTTATCCATTTTTATTGTCATTTAGTAAATCAACTGTAGGCTACATAGACAAGCAAGTGCTTTTCAAGCCAGGCTGTTAAACTGACTGATTTTATATTTCTGTATGCTTTCCAGAAAATAAGCACAAAATGGAGTTATAAACCTGACTCAGAATAAATCATGGTAAAATGAGGAAGCAGAATGTATTGGAAGATTATTTAATAGACTTCCGAAGCATCAGTCTTGGAACCAATCTTGTTTAATGATTTCAGTAATAGCTTTGGCACAAAAATATGTATAGTGTTTTCTCAAAATTTAGTAAAGATTCAAAGTTAGGTGTCATCATCATCACAGGAGATGAATTGAATTGCTGGGCAGAGTGTGCAATTACTTTGAGGGTAGAATACCTTTTATCCTCCTCCTTCTCCCTGTCTTTTTCTAAAACTTCACTCTCTGAAAAACGTGTTATGCTTGGGGAACAAACCAAAGGTATTCCACATTAGTCTATCTGTCTATCCCTTCAGGGAAGAAATAGTATGAATTGTAAATTAATCCAGATATTTGATACAATCCATGTATTTCGTATTAATGGTTAAGAAATATGAATCATTACAGCTGAGAACTTAATTTGATGCTTATTTTGAACATTTTACAGCACAAAGGTTCCAATTTCATTTTTAGTACATTAAATGCGTATTAGATGCTAGTGGAGCATTATAATTTAGTAGTTAACTCCTTAGTATTCATCCATGTGAGAAAAGAAGTGACTTAGTGTGCTTTGACTTTAGGATTAATTTTTTTTTATATTTTCTTTGATCACTTTTCTTTATGAAAATTACTTAACATTTCATTGTTTCAGGATACGTATATTGAAGAAGTATAAAATCATAAGTTCTCTTGTTTCTGAAAGTATGTACTTAAGACCAGTTAGTTAATTCTTTATATGTATTGGATGACAAAAATACTTCATCCTTTGCCTTTGAAAATGATGTTTTTCTGATATTAGTTGTAACATTATAGATAATTTTTAATGTGCATTTTTCAATAACATAATACTTTTTTCTTTTATGTAAAAAGGAATAACAGTACGCATTACAAATGCAAATATATAGCTTAATAATTTGGTTATTTCAGAAACTAATATAACTCTTCATTGTAAATGTAAGTATTCTATATGTGGTATCTCCAGATATGGAAAACTAGATCATTAAGCAGTGGAATAGCCACAAGTGAGGACGTACAAACATTAACATCTGCTGTGTTATTTGCGTAGTATGGAAATATATTGCAGACAGCAAAAAAAAGTAATTGCACATTAATAGAGGAGATCCAGATGGAGTCTGTTCAATATATTTCAGTGTTATGATTTGCACAAAACTTGAATGCTGAAAAGTCTTCATAAATCATCATTTCCACATCAGTGAAAGTAGTTGCAGCCCATGTTGACCTTACTTGTTGTTCCTCAAGCATTGTTATAGATGGCTTTCAGAGATGATTGAAATCTTGTAGCTTGACTTGGCAATCCAAAAGAAGGCCAACGACAAGGTGAAAGGTAAAAGTCTTCTAGAAACTAGGTGCATGTCTAAGCACACTCTACTTGGACAGAAAAAATTGCAAAGTTTTGCTATGACTTGGAATCTATGCCGCAACTAAGCCTCCTTTCCTGCTACGCAGGGCAGAAGCTGCATTGTCCAAGTCTTCCCTTGGATTCTTTCTTCAACAGTGCCAGAGTGTTTCCCTCACTCTATAAGGCTGAAATAGAGCTTTTGGTTTTTTCCTTCTTTTTAAAGCTCTTTTGTTCACAACAGGTCCACCATGGGTAGAGAAGTGAGTAGAGAGTAGCAAACTGGAGAACTTTGGCTATATAGTGTTTTATTTTGTTTTGAACCATTTATCTACCTGACAAATGTTTACATGTTTATAAATATACTGCTTTCATATATATAGGATTTTAAAAATATTTTTACTCTCAAGGCCATTGGGCATATGTTTCTGATTTTGCATTACCAGCTTGCTAAAATAAAACATTTTAGTTCAAAATTATTTTGTAAATAAATAAGATTTGATGAGTGGATGAGTTGAGTTATGCTATATTCCCTTTGGACTTGCTGTATATCTAGTCTATAAACAGCAAAAACTGAGATTTAATTAACAACTGCCTAAATGAATTGTTTTCATGTGATCAGCTACATAACATTCTAAAAAGTGGTTGCTTTTTCTTCAGCATCTACAAACAGACATAGGGACATCTATACTAGTTCAGTGAACCAATTCATTTTCTTAGCTTACCACAAAATGAGTAAAAGCAGAGGGAAAGCTTTAAATGTATCTTATTTTGCTGTATTTACAGCTTTCACAAGAAAAAGTTCCATTGGTGTGAAAGGGTCAAGAATTCCTTTGTCTTCATATTATTTCTAGTGTTTTGTTCAAGGGTCTCTAGGCATTATGCAATAAATGCCAAATGTTCACTGTGGTCTGAGAGATTCTTTAATGAGAACATAAGGGATAAATACTGCCAGTCCATGGAACATGTCTTTATCAATCATAAGATAGGGAAAACTGAAAGAAGTACTTTTTTTTGTTTTGTTTTGTTTTGTTTTTCCCGAGCTACCAGTTGCCATATTTTCCTTGCAAAACTCGGTCTCCCACATACCAGAGCCTCAGATTTCATCTATTACCAGTTCTGTGGTGTGTGAATTCAAGAAGTCTTATTTGAAATAAAAATATAAACTATATTTAAACTTTTGTTACCATGAAGTTTTGATTCCATAAAATAGATAAAAACAATTTAATTACTCTTACTGAAATTATGACATTCTTGACAACCTTTTCTAATATTCAGTACTCAATGAAATATGGTGTTTATAAATCAAAAGCTTTTTGGTAATTTGTAGATAACGGAAAGTCTTTTTCTTCAGTATATAGTTGGCATCTAATCTGCAGATAAATGGATCACCAAAACTGATAGGCATTTCTTTTGTTAGTCTTTTTCAGTGCTATCAGTTCTGTGTCCAATATTGTAAATCAGAATAATCCGATCATAAGAATATTATTTTAACTCAGCCTTGATCTGAAAACAGCAATAAATTTTAAGTCATATTATCAGTAGGATATCAGAGAACTGATTTTTTTTTTTTTTGCTACCTCAGAGATATGCGGCTTCATTCCTAACACAATGTGTGCTTAGTGAGATGATTCTATCGGGTTTTTTCCAACATCTATAAAGATTCTTCATGGCAGCTAGAATCATTGCAACTCTTAGCCGCAACTCTGTAACAGCAATCTGAAAGCATACAGTTGTTGAAGTGTGAGAACATGGGCCATGTGGCCTTCGCTCGTCTATTTTGCATGCTTGGATTGGTTTGTCAACAGCTTCAGCACTGTTTCCAAAGGTTTGTTACACAAGACAAAACCAGAAGATCGCTGCAAATCAGTGAAAGGTTTTGTGCTCCCTTTGACATTAAGCTGTAATATAAAATGCATATGTTTCTGAATATGTCTACTGTGTCCTGATGGATGGCTTCAGAATATGTCCTCCTGTTTTGTTTGCTCTGATGTTCCTCAAATGGGACTAAGTCACAAGACTTACCTGACACACCAGACACAGACACATGTCAGTGCTCCTGGTGTGCAGTCATGATCAACCCAGCTGTGGCCCTGCTGTCATGGAAATGCAGAGAAAGCTACAACTTGGAGTCTGAGAAAGACAGTGAGCAGTGCCTGCTTCTGGCGCTACTTCCAGAATTTGTGGATTGTGGATTGTGTATTTGCCACATTCATACCCTTTGTATTCATGAAGTTCTTTCCTGCTCTTTGTACTCAGAGACAAATTAATTTTTACAGCAGTGATACTCAATTCAAAGCCTTTTCATGGTCAAAGTATTTTAAATGGGAAGAAAAAACCCACATCTTTGTCTGCCTCTTGCAAGCGAAATTCAGTCTCTTAGCATTTAACATGAGATTTAAAAACTCCAACAATTATTTTTAACTGTGATGAGAGAAACTTTAGGCCTGTAATTGTCTGCTTTCTTTTTTCATTCCTTAAATATGGAAGGGAGGAAATTTGATATTTTAGAAACTGTAAATCAGATTTTTTTCAGGCAAATGTTTTTTCTTTCTACACTTTACTAAATTTTTCACTGCTGTAGTGAATTATACACAATATTGTAGATTGCTGAAGTCTGTGGAGAATGCTCTCTTAAAAGGAGATGTGTACCTGTCAAGATCCATGTAATCACCCACGCTTTCTGCTGTTTATTGAACTGGAAAGTTGAATCAATAGGGAGAAAATTGCTCAGAACATTAATTAGAACAATAGAAACATGTTACATTCATATGAAAAGGTTTTAATTTTTTTCCTGTCAAAGCTCCATGACTAGTACCCAGGCAGTGATGTATAATTAATCAGGAAAATGCTTTTTCTATCCCTGTCAATATCTGTCAGTAATACAAATTGTGCATTTTTCTTAACCTAACAGGAAATATGGTGCTGAAAATCTGTGTAAATTATCACTGACTGCTATTTATAAGAATTTTATATCACTTTCCTGTGTGTAGTTTTTTTTCTTCCTGAAGCGTTGAGGGGTTTTTGTTTGTTTGGGGTGTTTTGTTTTGTTTTGTTTTACCAACGATATGTTCTGCCAGATTTTGCCAAAACAGGTGAGGGGAAGTAAAATTAAGCTCTCCTACTTTTCTGTTTTGATGCAATTTTGCATACATATATATATATTTCTGTTTCTTTATAATTCTGAAGACCTTAGGTATTGTGAACAAAACAACCCCAAACATCTGAGTCTAGCTGCAGAATGAATTCTTTTTCTTCTTCGTCTGGTTTTGATCACCTATATATAGCTCTTAAAGCAAAGTTCCTGCAACTAAAGGAACTAGAGAAACATTCAGACCTCTTCTTCTCTGACTTATTTTTGAGAACCATATCAACACTGTGGTGACAAGCCCCAGTCCTATCTTGTGAAGAGTGTGTGGAGCCATTCATTATCCTATCCTCTTCTTGTAGTCTTAGACAGAATACTGCTATGGTCAGAGCTGCCATAAGTACCCTTGGTGTGCATTGCAGTAACAGCCAGAGGGTTGCTGGAGATGTTTTGCAGTCCAAATGAAAGCTGGCATGCTATCATGGAATACCATGTATTCCATGCAATAACGGGGAAGCCGAAGTACCAAGCCCCAAAATCACATAAAGATCTTCTGTGGTGGGCACTCATATAGATTTTTGTGAAGAGTAACGTCTTAGGAGACTGTTACTGTTTCTTTTGTCTTCTGACAAATAGCTTTTTATCTCATTCTATATCTTGCTCTATTAGGGTTTCAAAGGGATCTGTGTCAGGATGAATCCTCTGTCACAGACATTATGTGAGGTCTTGCATTTCGTGCAACTCCCAAGAGGTTCAGGACTGCATTTTGTGTTGTATCTATATCTTTCTTTATTAAAATAGTCCTTGGCTTTTAACCATGGCATTAAGTTCTAAATTAAATGCTGCACCAGCCAGAAAGCCAGCAGGCTTTCTCCCTGTTTTTCTCTTTACATTTGACTTCAGTTACAATGTAAGGAACAAATTTTGTAGAAAGTATGACTGAACAGTGGAGTTGAGAACACATTTCTAATTCTTGCAAATAGTTATTTGATAGAATTCTGAATTTCAGTTTTCCTGTAGTATTTCAAATACTTAAAATGTCGTTGATTTCAAATTAAAAATGCAGTACTGCTATTTTATTATAATATTACCCCCTACATCAAACCCTTTGAGTAATGCAAACTATAGTTGGGGTTTATGTAAAAGCCCTTCTCCCCTCTCCCTCTTTCAGACCTGAATTACTAAAACTTTTAGAGGTTTATAATTAGAGCATTTCTGTAAACAACATGAACATCATAACGTTTTCTCGTGTGTTTAAGTGCTTTTCAAAGGTGTGGTGGTTTAGCAGTTACCTGCCCCCCCCACCTTTTGATATAAACCCTGGCTAGGACTCAGAACACTGGAAGTTGAGAAATTAAGCTTTATATTTACAGCTTTGCACAATATACAAGCAGATATTTACAAGGTATAACAGATGTTTACAAATATATACAATAAAAAGGTAATACAGAAACACCACACCCCTCCCAGAGACCAAAATCCCCAAGAGAGGTAACCAAACACCCCCTACCACCTTTCTCCCCTTCTCCAATCTTATCTCACCACCTGTTGATGCTGCAGATAAGCAGAGGTAGATCAGCCAGGGGAGTTAGCAGTAGGAAAGAAATTAGTAGAATTAGTCAGAATTAGCTACCAAGGCAGAGGAACCATGCAAGAGAAGCAGCTGCACCCAGAGTGGTCTGAAACTGTCTGACTTATCTATGTTTTGGTTACACTTTTAAAAACAACTTTGTTTTTCTTTCTCAGTAAAGGTCTGGGTGAAGTGACATACTGTGTTTTCCTCTCTCAGCCAATAGTCTAATTTCTCACTCAAATTCTCCAATTAGTTCAAACCAGCACAAAAGGGATACATGAGCATGAGAAAAATGAGATTATCATAGTCATATACCTGTAGGCTAGAATATTATGTTCTTAACTCCTTTCACATTCTCACTGAGTGTAGATTTTTGTTTGTTTGCTTGCTTGATTTTTGTCTTCTGTAATTTCAATTTGCAGCTAATCTACTGGAGTTAAATGCAATGCTGATTGCTAAACTGTCTTAGCCCCCAAGCATACTGTCAATATTAACCTTGCACCTTTAATAACTTAAGATAGTCCTGCTTGTAAGCTTGCTTTGCCTCACGATTCTGTACTGCCTCAGGCAAACAGCTGCACTTAGCTAAGGCATGAATCTGAAATACTCTTCATTGAAGTCCAGAGGGGCAGCAAAAACACTTTCTGTGAAGATATTTGATTTCTCATCTGTTTTGAGCTGAAAATTGTTGGTAGTTTGTATTTCTTTCCTTACTTTGAGGAAAAGAATCCCCATTGTTCATGCAAAAAGACCAATTCTCTCCTTCCTCTCAGACTTAGCCGTTTCTCTAGGTTATGGCTCCTTTTTTGTACTGGGCTGCAATTGTCATGGATGAGCAGTCTTTCAACCTTTTGCAGTGCTGATGGGTAGCCAGCTACCTGGTCCTTCACCCTGCTCTTTTGCTTTGTTATGCATAACCAGTTAAGAAATTAATAAAAGGATGCTTCTAGAAGCAATAGAAAAGTAACTATTTTTATAATATAACCTGCTGTCTTCTATAGTATTTGTTCTGCTTTGTCCTTAAGCTTTAACACTGGCAGTACTAGCCTATTTACACCTCATGCTCTTCAGCAAAAAAGTTCAGCACTAGTGGGTAGTGATAATACAATGGGCATGAGAAGCCAACTAGTTTCCTTTGAATTTTGGACACATCCTGGTAGTGGGAAGGATTGCATAAAGACGTGAATACTTACTTCCTATTCTTTTCTTGGACCTTTCTGTGTGTTAAGTGAAAGTTCAAGGAAGCTGGTAGCTGGTGGAGTGATGGGGAAGTGGAGGTTATTTTATACTTGGTCATGCTCAAAGCCTGCTCTTATGTTGCAGGTAGTTTCTTGTGCACAGTTATCAGCCTCAATGTACTAGATTTTTATTGCTTTTATTATTTATTTTTTTAACTCTAAATAGCAAAAAGAAGAACCATTTAAGTTCCATTAGTGACATTAGATCAGGTGCACTATACTCCCTGTGGTTACTTTTTGAAATATAAAAGTCTTAAAAGCAGGAACATTAAGAACTACAAAACTGCATCTATAACAAGAAAATTAAGATTGAAGGTGGGCATTATTTCAAGTGTTTAATTGTATAAAAACCATACAAACAGTGGGGTAAATTGTAACTTCACAGCTACCTCCCCCATTTAGACCACAGGAATGTCTTAAAATACATGGGAGAAAAAATATAAAGGCCATGAAGTATATTTTTGTTTTTCCTTTATTTTATGATGTAATTGTATCTTGAGAGCTAATCTTTCCTATGATATTATAATTCATCTCTCTTACAGCACAACAGTTAGAATATTAATAGATTGTGGTGCAAAAGTTTTTTAAAAATTACTAATGTACTAAAAAAAATTGTTTTTAACGATTTAATCTTGACAGGTAAGAGCAGAAAAATATTTTAATAGCAACAGTTCTATTACTTTATTTCTGAGATAAGCAGAAAGCCTATTTATGGAGCTGTATATAGGAAAGTAACAGCTTATACTAAATTTAATTGTTTATATAATATTTTCCTACTGGGCCATAAATATATCTCTTTGAGATATGTAATTGCATAAGTCCAAAAATTCATAGATCAAACTTATCTCAAGTGCTTTTTCATAACCACTTATCTTGAGATGCCTTACTGGTCTGAAATGCCTTGCAATTTGAAAAAAAAAATTGGTATCTGCCAGCTTGTTCAGAAATATGAAACTTTAAAAAAATAATTATTGAGAGAACAATATTTCTCCCAAACATATCTAATCTATCAACTGCATAAGCTTTATGTTGATGTCCAACTCTGTAAAACTGAAAACATTTCATGTTTACCAATTAATACATGGTTTGGTTTTTTGGGGGAGTTTGGTTGGTTGGTTTTCCTCTTTATCTATTTTCTTTTATACAGATCTGAGTAGGTTTTACAAGGTTTTGAGTTACAGGGAAAAGGAAGAGTGAGGTGAAAAAAACGGAAAGGAAGCTACCAGGGAAAGACATTTTGCTGATTTCTGTATGCTGGTTACTTCAGAAAAAATGTCTTCCTGCTAAATCAAGATCCTTAATTCAAGCTCGTAGTCTGACATCCAAGCATTGACTGTCTGAGGGAGTAGGGAAGAGAGGGAAAGAGAAGGTATGACATAGATATTGCCTTATTATTGGGCTGTAGGGTATCACTTGTTCAAAGACAAAGGAAATATTCCTAACTGTCTGGGTGAATCTAAAGCAATCTGTGAGGCACATAAATGAATGGTAGTATGTAATTAAATGTCTAAGTACCTTTGGAACGCCTAATGTGTTCTGAAACCTCGGTTTGATTTGTTGCTGCTGCTTCTTGCTTGTCTAGCTTATGAACTGGGAGCCAGGAAACCAATATGTGTCAATCGTTCGGTGAAGTGTGATATTGTAAACATGCTCTTGTCTCTGAGCAGCCTAATAATATTGTGCCTCTGGCATGCAGATACAGAAACTAGAAATGACAAGACTTGTTTTCTTTGGTTGCTGGAAGACTCTTTACTTGGTTGTGGTTTTTTTACTGTTTTAAATGGGCTCTTTGGGGAAATTAGTAAGACTAGTAAAGTTCCTCGAGAAAGAGGCATTTCTGCACAGGAAATATTTTAATCTTTACAGTGACCCTCCTTCATTGTATGAGACCAGAGTTCAAGCTTGGCATTTGCATTTGAGCCCTTGGGCTGCCTTTTAAAACTTCTGATATTATTCTGTGTGTTGTTTCATGTGGGAATTGCTTTAGTTGAATAAAATCTTCCAAAATAATTTCACAACATTCACAGTAATTTCACAAGTAGGATTCCATTTGTTACCTCAACCCACAACAGTTACTTACATTTACACACATTGCATGACATCAGACACTGATAATGAGAAATCCTTTTGGAGACCCACAGAACAAAGGGGATTTTATACTTATTCAATATGTTTGTTTCAAACAAGTATACATCAACTATAGGTTAGCAAGGATGTGCCTAAAACTAGATTTTTGTCTTTCAGTTTGAGTATTACCTATCTTGTACTTCTGTCCTTATGCATTTAATTCCTTGCATTTTTGTTTCTTGTACCATGCCATTTGTGCTGCCTGTTGCAATTTACTACTTCTCATAGAACAAGTTCTCATTGAAAAGTACATCGAATATCTTACAAATCAAGACTTGGTGAAGACATTTTCTTTTTAATTCTCAGCTGTGTTTTAGACAGGAATTTATGACTTAAATAGTAAATAGAGTGATCATGGCTGACTTGACCTAGTCAATTTCCTGTTGCTCTAATCAATTGCAGGATTAGTTGAACAGTATTTGAATGCACTCAAGACAAAAGAGATGAATAGTTAATAAAAGTGAATGAAATATGTATGTTCTTAGAAGTAAAGGGAGATAAGGACAATCTTCCTTGTAAAACAAATCATGTTACTGACAGAAAATAGTGTTGGAAGATACCTGCATATATTAGGAGATGCTCTGTTAGCTGATCTCATCTTTCAATGTTATTTCACAGTCTGTGAATGACAATGTGACTAATGCCATATGTATAAAACTGGAGCTTGATCTATATCAAGCAAACTACTCTGTCAGTCTGCCATATTACTTATGCTGATGTTACTCCATAGTAGTTCCAGAGAAGTGGGTTAAAGCCTGCAAATTTAGTGAGATACCACTGAGCATACTTGTTATGAGTATCAATTTTTTCATAGAAAATAAGCTGTCTACAGGTCTGTAAAATCCACATGAGTTTTATTAATCTTGAGACAACAGTGAAGAAGAGTAAGTGCTATTGTTTCTGGCACTTCTTCCTGTAAACTGAAATTATGCTGCATAATCTAGCTTTTCTGTTGTTGCTGTTGCATTTATTGTTGTGTTGCCTCCAGAGTAATGTAGTGTATGAGAGACACCATGCCTAATACCACCATGGCTCTCATAATTGCAGTTTCTGAATTGGCAACTATTAATCTTGCAGGATATTAGCATTCATTGCTCTCTACAACTACCTGTAGGCGGGTTGAAGTGAGGAAGGGGGCACCTTCTTCTCCTTGGTGTCAAGAGACAGGACTAGAGGGAACTGTTTCAAGCTGCACGTGGGGATGTTCAGGCTAGATGTTAGGAAATAGTTGTTCACAGAAACATCCTGCTAATATAATGAATATTGGAAGTCATGTATAAAGCCCAAATTTCATGCAGCATGATTTGGAATCACAGGTCTCTAAACCTTGAAATTATATATCTAGAAGCTTGGTATCTTGAGTGTGAGTGATGACTATCACATTAGTAGGGAGGGATGACATCCAGGCTAGCTACAGTCTTCAACATGCGTTTTTATCCATGCATCTCTGCAGCACAAAACCTTCTTTCCATTACCAGCTTTTTTTTCCCTGTAGTATTATGGATGATGGTGATTGCGTTAAATACATGTGAATAAATGCAGTGCACCCTGGGTAAAGACTGAGAGCCCACATTTGTATAGATTCAGTGGAGCAATGCTGTTCCTGGAATTGAAAAGGTGGCATTTGAAGAGGTTTAACTCTGCCAGCTTCAGATGCTATCTAATATGGGTTTAATCAATAAAGAGATTATTAAATCACTTTAATAAAGATGAGTCTGATTAAAGCTGCAGTCACTTTCAGTCGCACCAGAACAGATTACATTCAGTTTCCATTAAATAAAAACTGTATTTAAAGTTTTTAGCAATTACTAAGGCTTTGGAGGAGAAGGAAAATATTATTTTGTATATACTATTCTGGAGTAAAATTATGAGTGATACTGAATAAGTATTACATTCAGGGACACTTTTTTTTTCCCCCCCTAAATTGAAGGTTTCAAGATTATTATGTTGGGGGAGTTAAAAAAGGGGAGTGAAATTTCCTCATGAAGTCCTGAATTAGAAGTGATGAGAACATCATACATAAACTGAAGATGGAAACCAGGATCATCCACACTGCACAATTATCTTCACTAAATCCTTGCAAAAATTACCCTAGGCTGTACAATTCTCCAGGGACCTAACCTATAGATAACACAGTTGTTAGCAACAGGTAAAACTGGAAGGTGAGCAGCATTTTAAATGGGAAAATATTAAACATAACAACACTCCTGCTGTATCTATTTTTATTTTACACCTGATTAATTATTTGATATTTTAAGATTCAAAGTGCAGTAGAATTTAAGAGGAAAAATATTAAACACTCTCTTAAGGGAAATCTCTCTTTTGCGGCCAAATGACAGCTGAAGTTATTGGTCCCACTTTAAGTCTGGGAATTAGCTGGGATTTAGAACAGGTAAATTTAGGCTGGTAGTTTGATCACTAGGGAAGTAACTAGTTTACATTTATATGATTATATTTAAGCTAAAATCTACTGTTTCAGACTCTGCAAACTTGGAATGATGTTGAGGCATTGTATTGCCTTTGTTTCCCTTTGGAAATGTATTTTTAACAATGAATAAGCTTCTGAAATCTCGTTTCTCCCCACCCTAAATACAGCAGCAGAAATTGTGCTGCTTCAGTGAGTATGGAAGAGTCATCCAGGGAAAGGAAATGTGGAATTTCTATTTCCTAAATGACTACTGGAATGAGTTTTCAAAGAAAAAAATATGCTAAGTTTCTAATTTCTGGATAGCCAAAGATACCTGAATCAGATACTTAGCTGTAGTGAGTTAAGGAAGTCCACTCCCGCACCAGCTGACATTTCCCAGACCTGCTCAGATGGCTGGGAAGGCAAATACTTTCGGTGAACGCATATCTAGTTCTGGCCTGAGGTTTTGGGACCACAGATTTTGTAACCTTCAAACTGTACTCTTTAAAAGCACAGACATTTCAGCTGAAGTTTTCAGCAGATTTCCTAAATCACCTCTTTGACTGCAAAGTTTCATTTACCCTCCGGTACTTTCTGACTGCAGTTCTTGGCTTTGGAGGGGCCTTTACAACATCACTGAGTAACTATCTAAAGACATTGCCTGATATAGTCCACAAACCTGCTTTTAAAACATCTTGTATGGAGGTGGTATCAGGAAGTGGACCAATATTTTGGGAAGGCCATCTGGGATACGAAGGCAGCCAACAATAGTAAGTCTTATACATATTGATTCCGGCTCAAAAGTCTGATATGCAAACAGCCTAACACCAAGGACCAGTCAATGAAAAGCTAGTCAAAAAGGTTCTGCTTATTAACTGAAATCAAAGCACTTAATACTGTTTGCTTAAAATTTTAGTTATTAATGAGAAGATATGAAAACCCTTCAGTTTCTTGAGATTTTTCCTGGGTTTCATTTTCATCATATTTGTGTAACTTGATTCAGAACAGCCTCCCTATTTCAGAAAATGTATTAATGTTTCCGGTGTCCACCATGTCGTAACCTCAGAAATCAGAGCTAATTTTCTCTTCTAAATGCTGATGTTTCATACTGGTTATGTTGCCATGGTTTCTGTGGGCCCTGTGATGAACGCAGACATATAGCAATGCATCTTATCTCCTAGATGACTTTAACTATTGACTTCATGCAATTAAATACATTGTTTCATTTGAGCAATGTGAGGTTTGTCCTGTACATGTAGAAAATGAACAATGGAGGCTCCTGCCTGCACTTTCACTCCAGTTATCTATGTAGAAAAATTGCAAGTCAGAAATTGAACTAACCTCCATCATAATCATTGCTGCAGCTTTATGATGCTGAAAGAAATTCAGGTAAAGATGATTGAATAGAACAGTTGAAAAAAAGAAATATCTGTGCTCTATTTAGTTATGCCACGCACTACCCTGTAAATTTCACAGCATTTTTATGTAGTCCTCAGTCATTAAATTAAAAAGTAGTGAAACAAATTAAAAAAAATAAGAGTTATTAGTACAATAATAAAGGAGTGAATAATAACTGACTCAGTACATGAGTTGTATAATCTGAGGACAGAAATTTATGTATGGCCACTTACCTCATACAGTTTATGCAAGAGATGCTTCTGGAAGAGATGTGCAGAAAGCCAGGGCATGAACTCAAAGCAGCATTATGGCGAGTGGCAAGTGTAGGAAGCAGATGAGGCCCTGAGGTCTCCTCGGTGTTTATGATAACATCTCTGTGTGTGTATTCTCCTTCTCTGGAAGATTTTTAGGGTGTGCCCCCTAAATTGAGTAGTTGCACACTGTATGTTCCACCTTAGAGGTGTGTGATCCGTGAGTGACCTTATCACTTTACAACTGCCTGAAGGGAAGTTGTAGTCGGGTGGGGTCAGGGTCAGGGTCTTCTCCCAGGCAGCTAGTGACAGGACAAGAGGGCTAGTCTGAAGCTGCACCAGGGAAGGTTCAGGTTGGATGTTAGGAAGCCCTTCCTCACAGAAAGAGTAATTAGGCACTGGAATGGACTGCCCAGGGTAATGGTGGAGTCACCATCCCTGGAGATATTTAAGAAAAGATTGCATGTGGCATTTGGAGGCATGGTTTAGCTGATGTTGTGGTGTTAGGTTATAAGCTGGACTTGATGATCTCAGAGGTCTTTTCCAGCCTTGATGATTCTGTGATGCCTGTATTTCTCTCTTCTGCCCTGTGTTATTCACCCGAACTGCTGCTCATTGCACAGTGGGTATACAAGTCTAGGTGGCCACTGATACTTGGACACTGTGCTGTACTCAGCTGCTGTTGAATTCATTTTGCTTTTGGATACAACTGAAAACAAAAATGTATTTCATGTAGTCAAGAAATCATCTAGATGATAGTCTAGCAAGATTTGAGGTTTTTTCAATACAATGTATTCTCAAGTCTAGCGTGCAAAACTCTTTTTTGTGCATGGTTTACTAAATCCTTTAACAAGAAGCATTGTTCGTGTTTTATTTTAGTAGTGTTAGCAGTGTTGGGTTTTATTATCATTGGAGTCACCAGTGAGAACAATAACATGGAATGAGAGATATATGGTGATGTTCGAAATATCATCACTTAAATTATGATAATCAGCTGGCAAGCAAAATCCAATTTGGGAGATAACTGCATATAATTAAAATACAGTACTAGTGGGGATTGACCTCTTCATATATTATTACTCATGCAGGATTTAGTAAATTAGCAGGTAAAAATGTACTGCTACTCCTTTCCGTGTGAAATTTAAATCTGACCTCTTTTTTTGTTTAGATACACCAAAAAAGATATTTTCATTGAGTTCTATAAAACGTTAGCTATGGAAGTAAAATGAAAATAGCTTTGATGATCCAATGAAGGGTTATTTAAGATTTAATAACTATTGACATCTATATTAACATTTGTAAAGGAAAAACAAAAACAAACAAAAAAACCCCACCACAATATCCATTTAAGCAGAAATTACTTTTGCTTCTGTTTAAAATGAGAAAATATTAGAACAACACGTGCAGAAAGGGTGGTCTAAGGAGAAGAAGTGGTTTAGTTCTTTTTTTTTAACCAGCTGTTAAGCAAAAAAACATTCTATGTTATTCAGTCAGTAGCAAAATTTTGGAAAAAAATTTGCATTGCAGCAACATACAGAAGTTGCAGCAATATTTCTGGCAAACATTATAGGACCTGTTTGTGATGTGACATTCAAAATCTAAGGGGCATAGTTTACTTGCAGAGGAGAAAAAAGTAAGTTCATTAAGAAGGGCAATATTAGCTGTGACACAGTTTCCAGAAGAACAATAAGAAAGAGTAGCTAAGAAAATCAGAGTATGAAATGGACTTAATTATTTCCTTTCTGCTGTTTGATGGTGTTAGTTTCTCAAAGTGTCAGCTCCTCAGAGCAGACCTCTGGTCTGTGCTGAGTCCTACTTCTTTTCTTTCAGCTATCAGCCACCAGCGCCACCAGCCTCCAGCTTGTTTACTTGAGAATTGTCTCCAGGTATCAAACTCTCCCAACACAGAGATTTGAAGGAAAGAATTTAATCGATTTTCTTAATTTCTCATCCATGTCAAGGCTGTGGGAAGCTGGGTTTTTCTAAGAGTGAAGGGCATGTCTCAAAATAGGACAAGGCAACCAGAAATCTTTTGTAATAGATATCCTAATGCTGATTGGAAGGTCTGAGTAGAGTAAGGACATCTGACATGTATGCTGGATCAACATGGTTCTGCTACTGTTTACAATAGTATTTCAATGAACTACTTATGTGTGCAGTAATAAAATATATTTTAAAGTACAAATTTCTTACACTTCCATTGCAAAATCCTTCTGTGGTATAATAAACATTATTATAAGACTTGATATTTATACACCCACTAGCTTTCAGGAAATATTCTTCCCATTCACTCATTTTCTTCAGTTAATGAACTGGGCAAAGGTATTGTAGATTTAGTCCTAATTTCTGCTATAAATACACTACTTTTCTAAATATTGCTTTATTAGGAATGTGGGCTATAGGTCACAATATCCTTAATGTTTTGTTAATTAAATTTGACTTTTATAACAATAATTGCAAAAATGCAATTTGAATAACCAGTAACAGAATGCATCTGCACAAACCTTCAGACTTGTCATTTTCATGTTACTTAGGTCTAAGATCAGCCTTTTGGGAGTTGTCTAGATGACAACATTGAAAGTACATTATGAGTGTCTGGGCTCAGCTACAGACTCCACCACTTGCTTACCTTGGATGGACTATTTTAGGCACTCGTCCTGGCGTGGGTGTGATTAACACCATAGAACTAGTTCTGTTCCTGGAGTCTCTCCTCCCCCTTCTGTACAAGATCCGGAAGGGGTTGAGGGGCGGGGGCACACCACGTGGCCCCGGGACCCAGGGAGATCTCGGGCTGCACGTATACGTGGGACTATTTTGAACCAATTAGTCAGTTAGAGAATGCTGGATACCTATTGGTCAGTTTCACGCACCCCTAGGGTATTTAGGTGGGGTCCCGCGACCGTTAGAAGTCCTTCTTCGTCTCCCCGTCGTGCTATGAGGTGTTCCAGCCATGTGCAGGCAGCAAAAGGCAGCAGCGGCATCGCAGCTTTACAGAGAAGTGGCAGGGCTAGAACCCCCTTCTCTCTTTCTCCTTCTCTCTTCCTATCCGGGATAAGTCAGTCCTTTCTTCCCTTTCTCTCAGGAAGAAGCATTGTTTCCCTCGCGCTCCGCGGGTTTTGTAGGCATGGTTGGGGTCTGTTTATATATAAGTTCCCTGTTCCCTAAGTTCTGACTATTAAACTGTTTATCTGGAGTTTTAAGCAACTCGTGCATTTGTTCCCTGCCAACCGCATACCCAAAGAACCCGGGGGACTCCAGGATCCCCCTCCACGGATACCAACACTAATTAAATCAATATCCCGTGACAACACTATACAAATGTGAAGTTTTTAGGAGCTTCAATAAACAGAACTTTTAAAAGGCTTAGCTGAGAGTAAAAGAGGTTGGGAAAAATGAGTGAACAGATAAATATCTAACGCAAAACAAGATGACAGCTGGGTTTTTTTATATGAAAGCAACAGGAGTTTATTTCTTTTTGATATGGTACTTGAACAGCTTATTAGAGGAAAGAGAATTACACTTTAGCTTTACCTTGTTAAAGTTTTCTTAAAAACCCTAAAGTTTGAACAGGGCACAAGTATTCAGTTGCAATTGGAGTATCTTCCCTTGCAATTTTATAAGTCATGGTGATAAGGTATTACAAAGTACAACCAAAACTGAGTGCATGAATTTAAGGTTTTCCCAATAATTAAAGAATCAAAAGGCAAACCTTGCGGCTCATGCTGGCATCTAAGCAAAGGACAAGCAGGTCATGAAATAAATCATCCAGACTTTGAAGCTCTAAGATTTCCATTTTACCTCTAAACATCTCTGATATCTTTGGTGAGATATTCTCTGCCCTGGCATTTGGGAAGTTAATCCAACTGAATGTTCATAAGTGGTAAGGGAAAGGTGTGTCTGAACTGTATAATTTATAAGCAGCCTCATGAAGATGACAAATCTTTGCATTTTAGGCATCATTTGTCTCTGTTCTTTCTGTAATCTCTGATTATGAGTCGGTTCCAACCTTTACAGGTATTTATAGGAGCTGATAACAGCAAAACATATCAAAATTTGGAAAGTTGGAACTGTGAAGTGTCACAGATTTTTATTCTATATATGGTCAAATTGTCATAAATTGACTATACTGCTGAAGAATGTTTGCTTTTACTGCTGTTTTCTACCATGGTTCCACTTGTGGATTATTAACACTGCTTAAATCTCCCTCAGAACTACACACGTATACAAAACCTGGAGGCTGCAAATAGGAGTGGTTCAGCAAGAATTAAGCTGTGCCTGCTTGTAACCTTGGCTTGTGTGGTTCCTCTTGTTCTTGCCTTGCAGTATAGGCTTGCCTGACAATAACAGCAGCAGCTGATTCATGATTAATAATTAAATCTCATGTATAATCCCTTGGGAATTAGTTTTAACTTTACTGAAATTTTCCTTGGAAGTTTGTAGTGATTTGATGCATGCCAATGGTATGAACTAAAACATTTTGCTAAAATTGCTTCTCTATATTGCATTAGCAAAAAAAAACCACTTAAAATATATTTGGTTCATAGCTATGTACTTATAATTATGAAAGAAAGATTTATCACATTTATGGAATAACAATTAACAAGCTATCTAGCTGATGTTTTTAAAAAATACAATCTAAAAATATGAAGAGATAATTATATTAGTCTAATGGTATTTAAAATGCCAACACACTAGAGACTGCTTAAGCAGGTAGGTGGAATTTAATGTCAACCTTCTGACTACAGCATTAAAACTTAAACACAATCTATGAAGCGATAAATACATCACAAATTAGCATTAATGGAACATGATTACAAAATAAACATTTGATTAGTACATTTACATTTTGCTGTAATAAACTGCTGAACTAATTAGTAGTAAATAAAGTGCTGCTAATGCCAACCTTTAGATGAGACAAGTGTTGTATATAAGGAAAATGTTTATAGGTAAAGCACAAAACAAACCTATAGCCTTACTAGTGGAATTGAAGGTTAAATAGCTTAGTAAATAAACAAAACCTTCAAATGTAACTTGCCAACCATTACTTGTATTTTTCTTTTAATACAACTTTAGTAACACGTTCAAAAGTCTTCATAAATGTTGAAGCTGAGAGCATGAGATGCCTGCTTGCCAGCTGAGTGATTTGAGATAGGAATTTCATGTTTATGTCTATCTGATTAATTAGCTGATTATCTGAATGTACAGTTCAGTATGGTTTGGGGAAAATGTTTTCCTGTGAATAAAAGGAAGATGTATTGAAATGTACCAGTTTAATATCAACATAAATGTTCATGATGGCAATTTTTCCAATTGACAGATAAATTTTTGAGAGATTTAATATGAAGGCTGGAGGAGCAACAGTGAGCTGCTGGCTTAGAAAAATGACACTGAAACATGGACTTGGAGACTCCAAAGGCATCAGTTATTCTTGGAAAACAAAGGTAGATGTATTGCTGTTTATAAACTTTGCCTACATTTGTGAGTTTCATTATTTTGTTTCAGATACAGTCTTTTGTTCTTGGATTTGTAATTTCATATGGAAGCTGTCTGAGGTTACACAGCAGGACAGTCACAGCTCTGTAAGGTATATTGAAATACTGATTATGTAATAAAAGGGAAATTAAATTTTCATGCGAGAGAAAGAGTGACTACTAGTATGAACATTTTAACATACTTTCTCTGGGCACTGAATGAAAAAAATAGAGAAAGTATTGCTAAACTTAATACACAAATTGTCAAAGGAAATATAAATGCATGTGACAGACTTTCAATTTTAACAGAGGTTCCACTAATTATAATTATACTCCCATAAAAACCACAGATTTTTCTAAGGTTTTTGAACCCATTTTATTTCAAACTATAAGCTCCACAGTGCAGCCTCAGAACTGAGAAGACAAAGGCATTTTTTACTTCTTCAGCGCTACACTGACTGTCTGCCAAAAACATTTAAAGAACAGACCATATATCTTTCAATATACAAAAAGCTGTCTTGGAAATCTCTCTTATTCATTTTAAAGCTTTTTTTTATTTCTCTTGGCATAAAAGGCATTCAGAAACTGTAAAAGAAATCTTTGCTGTAGTCATTATTTTCTCACTAGCTCCTAGCACATAATACATTTCAATTCCCTTTTATAAGGCAAAGTTGTTTGAGCCTTTTATTTTCACAACAAGATTTTAATCAGTTAACTACAGCAGCTAATTTAATAGAAGGAGAGAGCAGTTCTTTCAAACAGCTTATTGGGTTCCCAGTGTCATTTGCAGTATAAAGTATAGCTATAAATAGCTCTTTTCAATGGAAAGTCAGCGCTAAGGGACATCATCTTTGTTGCTATGAAGTATGATCTATTCTGTAGTGACTTAAAAGCTGTAGCAGGGAATATATAATTAGATGGTATCAAGGATATTTACAGCAGGATTGTTTCTCAGTCTAAGAACTGTTGAGATTACTGCACTTAGTTACAACGTACAAGCATATAACTTGTGAATGTAAGGCTTTCCATGTTATAACAGGCTTTATAATAGCTGCTAAGTTCCCCATGTGTTTTGAAAGTGAAGGCTCTCATTTGTAGAAAAACATTAATCTTTGACTTGGTAATTTTCACTTTTCATGTGTTTGGAATTGACAGTACTTCAAATGTACACTAAGTGGAGCTTACAGCCTGTGGCTAATGTCATTTACACTGTCCAGCTGTTCACTCCTACTCTGTGAGATATTATTATGTGAGTGCAGTTTTCCCACTTGCTCTTCGGGCCACTGCTAAGCATAAATGCTATAAGTGAATCACACTGCACTACTGCCCTCTTCCTTTTCTACTTCCATTTTCAGTAAGGTCATTCAAATGCTTTACTTCCTTCATCTGAAATTCCCCCATGAACTATTAATTTACTGACACTGTTAACTAAATGGACTCAATGGAATTGATATACCTGTTCCAGTGACATGTCACTGTTACTCCTATCTTCACCTTGGTTGTTGAGGCAGATTTCTTTCATGATAGCTTTTGGGTGGTGACACATTGAATTGGTTGCAGGCAATTAATGTGCCAGGAATTATAAAGTATGTAGTTATTTTGCTTCCAAAAATCCCCACCCACAAACTATATAGAAACTACTTAAATTTGGGTTCTAATTCAGTTGGGAAAAATCTTCACAAGGATGGTTATGAGTAATTCACTAATTTAGGAGAGTCAGAAAATTGGAAAAGTTTAGCCACAAATGGCTTTGTCCCACTTATAAATAGGCAGCCTGGAACCCTAGGGAAAGTCTGCTTTGCTCACGGCAGTGGAGCAGAATTCAGAGATAGTCCCTGGCTCCTTTGTGGCAGTGTTGGAACTGCTCAGTGTCTTGATAACTATTAAGAGGCTTCTAGATCTTCCCAGGCTCTAGCAGGGTGCTGGGAAAGAGGCAGATGATCTCTGACCCGATCCTGGTTCCTCTTGACACAGAGGTTTGCAGAGGTGCAGGCAGGATCTCTTGCAGATGTGCAATGTCAGTGGCACTTCTCACCATGGTATGAGACACTCTGTGCCTTCTCCTGGTAAACTTGAAGCACTTAAGTTTCCAGGTCATTCAAGTCCAAACATCAGGGCTAAGCTGGTCTGAAGCCAAGAGCAGTGAGGCAGAAACATGTTTTCTGAGCAGAGCAGAATGTAGAGCAGAGCAGAGCAGCACACAGTGAGGCAGAGACAGCACAGAGCAGCACAACTGCTTACAACTTAGCTTGGTTTTATTATTTGCCCGAGTGATATGGCTCCTTTGGCCACAGAGATTCACCAATTAGACTGGCATTTGCAAAATTGACCATATTATGTGAAACCAGGGCTAGCTTACCCTTATTTGGGCAAGACACTAACAAGTATCTAAACACCCATGGGTGTTTATCACATTGGGAGGGAACAAAATGGGCCCAAACTTTTGTTTTCCTCCTGCCCTTGCTTTCCCCATCGCCAGAAGGGTGGGGCAAGCCAGGACATCTAATAGGCATATTACCCTTCCACAACACACATGAGTTGCTGTGTTGTTGGAGAGCAGTTCCCCATATGCATAATGGAAAGTGTTGTTTTTCTGAGATTTCAAGGTCATAGAGCACAAATATCACAATCCTGCCTGCTGCCAGGTCAGAATGAACATGCTACAGAACCTTTATGCATAAAAGATTTGTGATTTTTACTTGGACTGCCACTGCTGTCATATTACAGGTGCAGTGGGCATATCAAGGCAGCTCTCTGTTTATTTCTCCCACATAATTTTCACTGGAATGACACTGATTTTCCTAGACTTTCCTTTTGTTCAGAAAAGTTAAAAAATTGCTGATAAATCACCCTCTTCCTTCTGTTGTTCCAGAAACAGCAATAATGTAGCACTGATTGGAATGTTTTCAGAGGTGACAGTGGTGCAATAAACAGAGTTCCTATAATATGTCTCTAGGACACATCTTGGGGTTTGAATCTTATTGCATCTTGAAAGGATGGAAAATTTAACAATTATTCTGATGTGCTCAAGTATTCCTTGGCAGGTAAAACTCTCTTTCTCCTGGATTCACTGTAAGGAAAATCTGAAAGCTGTGCCCTTCAATAATTTTGTTTTCCTTTCCTAATTCAATTTTTATGTTGGAGAGGTAATGTCAACACTAACTATGATTGTTGAATACTATTCTCCTTTATCCTGCTTACAGAAATAAGAACTTTTCTTTAACTTGCCAGTGCAGTAAACTATTTTGAATTGCAATTTGTGTTGTAAAATAAAAAATATTGTAGAGAGGAAATATTTTAAATCCAAACTAAGTTACTTGCAATGGGTACAAACATAATAGCTCTTGCTATAGCTTAAAAAAAAAAACAAACCAGTAAAAGTCAGACCCATTGTATATGATCGAAAGAACTAGTACAGAATGAGTCATAGTACAGATGACATCTGAAATGCTGATATTTGCTTGTGATCAAAGACTGATGTAGTCATCATTTAGCAGTGTGACAATAACAGAAGCTGGATCATATCTGGATTAATAACAAGAAAAACTGCTTATTTTGAAGTTCTTGAACAGAAAAACATTTCATCTTCTAGTGCAGACATCAATTGTAATCTGCAGTTTTCATTATATGGCAGTTGTAATATTTTTAAGGAAAACAATTTTTGTACGAAAGCACACTCCTGTTGGTAAGGTTTGCAGTAGATGAAAATACAGATCTGCTGAGAGGAATTCAGCTGAATTTTCATTATAAGAAAAAGAACCCTGAATATTCTGATATAAAAAAAAAAAAATCTCTTTAAGTGTAAAGAAAGTAGAAAAGAAACAACAAAAAAACCACCTTAGATTCAATGTAAATCATTAAGTTGACTGATTTATACTCAGAGTTTGGCATTTCTCATTCCAACTGAGCAAAAAGCATGCATGTGCTTGTTACTGAATGTGTTCGGCATTGAAGTATCCTTTTTATGAGTACTGTGACAACATACATTTTAATAACCACTTTTTAAGTCCAGGGAAACATGTTTACATACCACCTTAAAAAACAACCGCTATAAAATATTAGTTCCAAGATTAATTTTAAGGCTATATTTTATGAAGGGATCCATATGTTTTGAACATTCAGTACCTTGTCATTTATAACAAACTCTATGACCAATACAAGTGCATCTTAGAAATCAAATACAGTGTTTCATTAAAGTGATACAAGAAAATTAGAGTTACACATTTCTGAGACTGTCAGTAGGAGCCAGACTTGTGATAAGACAGGGCCACAGGCCTGCGGGTGTCTCAAGGTGGGGGAGATGGCGAGATATCCCGGTTTGAGAGGGGCTGGAACTGGGATGAAGAATGGCAAAATACCTATGGTAATGAACTCTAAGAAAAAGCCAGAAATAAAGGGTATTTGTGGCGCCGCTGGAATGTGTTCTGACCAAAACAATCCAAAGAGAAGATAACAGACAATAGGCAGAGCATTCTGCCGATACACAAATTAAGGAGCCTACGAATCCCTTCCCGAGATGACAGCAAAAGGTGAAGACTGACACCGGATTCACTGATAAGACATTTAATTGAAAAATCAGCAGGGGGGAAGATAGAAGACCTTAAGAATTGGTATAAAAATGGGTGTAACTTTGTTTGTGGTGTGCAGGATTGATGGAGTGATCCCACCTGCACCCAGCGCTGTAATAAAACGTACCTACTGCAGAACTCTCTGAGTTTTGGAGTTCATTTCGCACGTCAAAAGAATTTCCATTCATAGTTTTTAGGGAGTAAACAAAGTTATTGATGGTTTAAGCAAAGAGGATAACGTCAAGATTGTTAATTTCATAGTATCAGGGTATTTTTAGTTGCCTTTGCTTAAAATCTATTGGTAAATTTATGTGTGACAATATACATGCAAATAAAGGAAACTTTACATCCACTATTCTGATAGGAACCATCTTTTGTCTCCATATTTTCAGTGTGTAGTACTGAAAGTTTACCATGTCCAAGCATAACTGTGACTTAATGTTATTAGTAAATGGCAAGTGTTTAATCTGGTTTTAAGTACTTCTTTGCTCTATTCCTGACTCACTGAAGCCAGTGAAAAAAGTCTCTGATATCAGCAAGACCAGGTTTCCTCCTTCCTTTTATATTCACCATGTGTAACTACCAAATTCTTTTCACCTAATACAACTCTTGCAATTAAAATTCTACATCGTTAAAACTTAAGCAGTGATAATGTATTAAATATGTTGCTGGATGATTGATGTTCAAAGGCACATACTTGAATATCACCCTATGGCTTATCACTTTTATATTAATCTCATTTATCTATTGCTAATTAACCATGTCAACTAATTTAGCAGATATTTAGTTTCTGTGTAACTCATACTCCTACTTTATTAAGACAGAGGTGTTCCATTAACATTTCTTGCTTGATGCAGCCAGTCTAGACAACGGGAGCAGGTTCCCACAGTGTGAAATCTTACATAGTAGAACATTGCAATTGTTAATTTGCATGCTAATTTGTGCCTTGATGACTTAGGTTGCATTTCCTTTCTCAGCTTTTGAATGCTGTTGCTTAAAGTTCAAGTGTGGTGGATGCTGGCAAATTAAGATAAAGACAACCATCAGCAGTCAGTTGGGCCCTCCATGAGGTAACTTTACTTTGCCATGTATACCTGCTGTGCTGCTTCGTCAAAGTAATTTGGATTCCTTGCACTGGAAGATGATTCTTTCTGTTCTTACCAATATTTGTATGTTCTTCTGAACACAATCTCTAGCTAATGAAGGAAGTATTACTGGATAAATTTAGACAAAGTGTTTCTGTTGTTGATTTGGTTGTTAAAGGCTATCTATGTTATCCTGAGCTTAACAGAATTAATGTCTCCCCTCAACATGCACCACTAAAATGCTGTAATCTTCCTGTATTCTCCAGATATCAAATCTTACTTAGAGATCATTTTGTTCAGTTATACCCAAGACACAGTTGAATATTGTCTAAAATTCTCCAGGTATGAAATCTTAGGCAAATTATAAACTTATTGAAATCTAGGAATTCCCCAGGAATAATTTTTCTTTATGAGCTCCTTCTTTAGCATTTCAATAGAAATCAAGAAGTCCACTTTGAGGGAAAAAAAAAAAAAAAAGAGGGGTGGTAGTGACAGTGGTGCAAGAAACATACTAAGAACACAATTTGAATCACTCTCCTGGCATTCCTCTGAGCTCTCCTCTGTTTCAACAGTGGAAAGAAGTGTTCTGCATCATATTGACATTGTCTATTAATCACATTTAAATTTAAGACAGTACCACTTATGTGCAAACATGATGAAATGCAGTGCACTTGGATGGAAACTTTCATGTCAAATTTTCTGAAGTGCAGTGATGAAAAAATAGCATGTAGCAAGGTGTTTCATAGTTTTAATGTGGAAAGTGGAACTGAATCCAAAAAATGGAGAAGAATACAAGAAAACAGATGGCATTTAAAAACAGCTTTTAAAATATTCTTGCAGATCATGAAAAGTGCAGCAGTGGATTTAATTGGCCATTGTGTTAATCAACTGAAGAACAGTGAGTCAAGGCAGAAATCAGTAACTCTTCCACAAAAGTTAGGCTGGCTATTGATTGTTCATATGATATTCCAGAGATGAGATAATGATCCAAAGTATGGTATTTTCCATTTAGAGAAGTCTAAGTTCTTTATAAACCTTAGTGAATCACCTATCAATGTCGCTGTGGATTGAAAACTCACTCATTTCACTGTAGAAGCTGGTCTGTGAGTGCTCCAGCTCCTGTACAGCAATAGATAGTTGCTTTGCCCTGAGGGGCTGTAAATGGCGTTGTCAAAGTTAAAAGTTCCACTTTCTGAGTAGTGTGGAACAGTGAGTGGATTTTTAACTGCTTTACTTTTTTTTTCTTTCTTTCTTTCTTTCTTTCCCAGAGAATTGCAAAATAGTTTATTTTCTTGGCTTCACTTCATATTGTGGATGCTGAAGAGAAAAAAAAACAGCTAATCCTCAGACTTTTTTCCCCCCTTCTTTTCTTAACTTTTTGTTAACTCATAAGTCCTTGGTTTCACACACATGCACACACCCTTGATTTAACCAGTATTCATATGCGTATCTCTTCCTTAACTTCCCAGCCAGCTCAGAATGCCTGCAGTACTGTGTCTGCTGTTGGTGGCAGATCTCTGTTAGCAAATTTTAGGTTTCTGCAGTTTTCATTTCTCTGTCTGCAAGCAACCCAAAATTTCTGATGCTTTGGTAGCAAGTAAATCAGCTTGGTCATTTACTAATTGCCACTGTAGATATTTCTTTAAAGGTTAGCTCCTCAGAAGGCACTTAGACCCCTGTCTTACTGAGACATCTTTTCTCTGCACAATTTTGGGACATGCCATTTGTTTCTCAGCTTTCAGTTCTGTACTACTTTGTCACAAAACCCTAGTCACCCTTTATTATTTTAATGTGCTTTTATTGTGAATCTCTCCTCCTTCATCCCTCCTGTTCTTCTTTAAGCTGTGACTAACGATCATGACATGTGGAAAAAGGTCTCTCTTATGGGCATATGTTGAGGTAGTGAAGAAGAAAATAATAGGCGCTCAACATCTGGAATTTATTTGAACATGTTACACAGAACATGCAAGAGGAAGATTATCACTATAATTTTGCAGTCTTTCTGCATATAACTGTGGATGTGAATTTTTCAGAATGTGTACAGCTGGAGAAAGAAGATGTGCCAAGACTATGATTCATTCATGTCATTCAATAAGTCAAAACATGCTGTAGATGATGGCAGCCAGTTCTCACTGCTTTTAGCAACACATATTCCTTTGTGTTGGACTTTCCATCAGTATATTGAATTCTTAACAAAAAATAGTAATTTCCAGAGTAGCCACAAGTGAAAGACAGACTGAGGCTAGAAATTAAATCTAAGCTGCAGACTAGATGCTGATTTGAAAAAAAAAAAAAAATTTAAACTATGCAAGTTCACTGTTGATATCCAATGACTGCACACAATTCATTTGATGTATCTGCAACTCAGATGAAAATAACCTCAGCAGATGATTCCTTTATCATTCAGTAAACCCCTAACCTATTAGACACTTGGAATCTGAGGTGTCAATCAGGTCCCAGTTAATTTGTTGACTAAAAAAGTGAATTGGTTGGTTATTTTTGCTCCCTGACCCACTTTTAAAAATTTGTCCTCACAAAGTTCTAAACCTTCCATTAAAGCTATGTAACACCTTAAAATTTATATCTTGCTTTTGAGGTAAGAGATTTATAAGTGCAGGGTTCTAGTATTTGGCAATACTGAGATTTATGTATCACTTGAGTGAAGCATTGATTCTTCTGTCTTTTTTATTTTTATAGCCCAGACTTATAGGAAGTAAAAATGGGTGCAACACAATTTTCTGTAGTTAAATGCAGACTAAATAGAATTTCTTAGTGGGAAACTCTTCTTGGATTTCAAGGCTTAGGTTAACAGAAATACATCTTTTGCATATTCAATTGCCATCAAATTGAATTGAGTTAGATAAAAATCCAAGTAGTTATTTTGTGTTGTATACCTTGTTGTGAAGGATAGGGGAAATAATGTGGCTGAATCAGGAATTATAAAAATAGAATTATTTTTATTCCCAGAAATCCCCACCTTTAACTATATACAGAATTCATTTAGGTTTTGATTCAATTGGGAAAAGTCTTCAAAAGGTACTATAGAAAATTCAGAAATTCAGGAAGTCAGAAAATGGAAAAGGCTAAGCTGTAAACAGTTTCTTACCCCGTTATCAATTTGACTAAGGAGAGAATCAAGGGGAACAACGGCTTGCTCACAGTGTTGAGGAGAATGATGCTCATTGTTGAATCCTTGCTGTTATTCTCTCTGTGGCTCTATTGGTCCTGACTATGAAAAATATCCAATTGTATTCAAAAAGCAAAGTCTAGCAGTTCAAAAATGTGTTTGCCACAAGACAGCTCTGAGGAAATCGCTGCCTTCAGTAGCGATGAGGGAGAGCTGAGCTGCTTCAGTCCCTCAATCACGATAACAGCCAGGATAGCAACAGGAAACTGACTGTTAGCAAGTCCCAGAGGAGCCGGGTCCAGGTGCTACCAGCCGTTCTCTCAAAAGGGACCCAGGACTCGCTGAGCCTGCAAAGCTGCAGGGTAGTGTAGAGTGCAGGACTGTCCAAAAGGCAGGGACAGTACAAAACCTAAGAGCCATGCAAAAGATAGGAGTCTCCCAAAGCTGTGATGGTCCCAAAGTGGGGAGCTTTCCAGGTGGGAAGCTTTCCAGGCAGGAACCTCTCAGGCAGAAACACTCACACCTTTTTCTTTGCCCTTTTATGCCTTTTTGGACAAGATGTTAATTTGCCAAGTCATACTAGGTGTGAAAACTCAGCCAATAACCAGCTCAAATCCCTGCACAAGCTGGCAGTATGAGCCACAAAACATGCCGAAAGGGCACTCTGCTGTCCCCCCCTTGCAAGCCCACAGGGTGGGGGTGGGAAAGCAGTTTCATGCTTTCTTCTCCTCCCATTCTAAACCCATAGGGGTGGGGAGAGAGAAGGAAGGAATCTGGGGTGTCCAGGACATACCTATATATAAAAATTGATATAGATGTCTTTGAATCTTTAATAATTTAAATTAAAGGTAAACTTCTAAGGGTTGAATAAGTTTTGATAATTTGGATGTTCTTGCATTCTCAAAAATAATGCCTCAAGTTAGTTTTCTCAAAAAAGTGAAAATGTGTCTATATTCTCAGGCAAGAAAAGGTTCTTTCTGGCATCATTAAAAGTGAAAAGGAATGTAAGAATGAGTAAAGCAAAGGAAGAAAAAAGTCGTGTTGTCTTTTCATTGCAAAAAGTGGAAAGCATTGCTGTGCCTGCATGTTTATCAAACAAGTCATCTAAGTTTGGTTCTTGCTGTGGAGCTGATGTGTGCAGCACTGGGGGAGGTAAGTACTGGGTGTGTTTCTTAATATAAATTAAGAAATATTTTATATGGTAGCACAGTATGTGGGAATCAAACAAAATAGGACTGAAGGCAAAGGGTGACCCCTTTGAAAATACCAAAGCTGGACATATCCTCAGAGATAGTTTCAAACCAAACCCCTTCCTTTCTTGTTCAGATACAGAACAAAAGGAGTGGAGAATATCAGCCTGTTTGTTGTTTGTTTGGCTTGTCTGCCATGTCTCAATTTAACTTATGTGGAAAGCTAATTGCAACACTTGTAATGAAAATGCATTTTTTAAGTCAAATGTGTCAATTCTATCCCTCCAAGAGATGCCATTTCATTAAGAGGCTGATTTTGTTTCTATCTAGGTGGATGTAGTGGGCTCAGAGGAGAGCCCTGTCAAATGCAGGTTGTTATTTCCAAGAGTAAAATGTAGTAGTGTTAAAGGCCCAAATATGTAATTCGCATGCTCTTTCAATCTTTGCGTTAGCATTTAAAATAGCAAAGCAAGCTTCCTGAACTTCCTCTGACTGGCTCTGGAATATTTACTAGGGTTTCTGAGTCAGTTTGTCATGTGGAATAGCTCTTTGTTGGTTCTGCATGGGGACTGGGAGTGGAGTATTTGGTAGAGTTATGCAATTTTGTTGAAAGGGAAGTTTCTCCTATAAACAGAATTAAAGAAATCACAGCCAGGAGTACTGAGAAAACTCAGTATTTATGGGTACTCTACATACTAAGGAAATGTATTCTTTAGCAATACTGCATACCCATTGAGTTAATGCACTAACTTACATAATGAATCATCAACAGAACTGTTATGAGAAGTAATAGAGTTAAATTCAGCAGCATCTTGAAAAATACACCATCCTACTGTGTGAGATTCTGCTTTGATTGTTTCAGCTTCTTTTCTGGTATCTGGTTGCCCCCCCCCATTTTAACTATTTGTGTCACTGGCCAATCTAACTTTGTACTCTGAAAGATGATAGCGGTGAGTGGGACTTTTGGGCCTCATTCTTGCGTTTGATCTCTTTCTCAGTTGCACCACTGAAGGAGAAGGCAGCATACTGTCACCACGCTTCACAGACATGTGCCGGACATCGAAGATGTGAAAATATTTGAATTTGCATGAATCTAACTAGCTAGTCATAAAAAAAAAAAAATTATAGATATGTCAATTTTTTCAGGAAAGAGTTTTGAATTCTTGGCAGTTACATTCCAGTACTCTCTTATACAGATATGATGTCTAATAAATGCATGATTAATACTGCAAGTTCATGCTTAATGTAGGTAGTACTCTTGCTTTTCACTGCTTGTAAGGAAAGATCAAATATGTGCTCTTTAGAGAATGTCTTGAAACATATGAGCTTATAAAATAAAAGTGAAGACAAAACACTTATCAAGAGATGATAGGGTGTGTACAATTCTAGCTGAGTCCAGCAGAAAGATGTGAAAATAAGCCTCAGAGATGGGGTAAGAGACTTTCATATACGTGCATTGGTGCTTAGCAAAGAAATGGTTTGGGCTCCGTTTATATAATATGTTTGCTACTTACTGGAGTGTATGCACAAAGTTTGATAGAGACTGCTTCCATGTTGATTTTGGGTCTGAGCTTGGCTCCCTGAAGGTTATCTGTAGGCTGTATTAACACTGATACTCTTGAGTGCTACTCAGTTGTTCTCCAGAAATAGGTTGAGGAAGTGTGTTGGAGGGAAAAAACCCAACTGCATAGTCAAAGAAGGATATGAAAGAAATAACTTGTCATAATAAAGATGAATTTAGTAGCACTTATGATCAATACTTTTAAACTTTTATGAGTTGTTGTTTAAATAATTTCTTATTGATCCATAAATTACCTTTATCGCCGGTCTTTATATAATTTATTTGCTTTATAAAGATTTGAGATTTCAGGTGGGTTATGTATTAGCAAAGCTTGAAGTAGCATAAGAAATCTGTGTATATGTAAGTCTTTGGTTTATTTTGCACTACTCCTTGCAGCTGCTCCCAAGTACAGCTTGATGCCATATGTTGTTTGTGACATACAGCAAAGTGACCAGAATTTTGCAAAGCAAGAAAGCCTTTAAAAGTGTTTGTTAAAGTAGGAGTTTGTTGGTGATGGCCTTGATTTGGGAAGCAGATACTTAAAAGCATAACTTCTGTTGATGCCTATTTTTTCATAGCAGCACTTTAATCTAGAATTATTTTTTAAATCTTTCTCTTGCTGTACATTCTTCTTGGTCTACCTAAACAGTCTTACCTGTCTCAAGGCAATTATAGGCAGCAGTACAAATTATCAGGCTCCATTAGAATGATCCATTAGAAAAAGACTATGAAAAACAAGTGCAAATTAGCAATAAAAAATGCTAAAACTATATATCACTGATAACAATTTAGGAATAATATCTCTGCCTGAAGCAAATTCTGGTGATTCACTGATAATTTTCTAGAAGCCTTTTAACTCCTTTCTCATTTGTAAAGTTAATGGTAGGTTATTTTGCATTGTGACTGAAAGATGTGAAATCTTAGTTATTACTTAAAACTATTGATTTCTTCAAATGGAAATTTACCCACCTATTAAAGATCATCCTGTCATAAATGATAAAAGCAATAGTAATAATATTGTTTCCACATATTTTAAAGTACTACACCACTGTAGATGCTGTCTTTGCTTAGGCATGAAAGTCATCTAATGGTTGGCACATACAGGAATTTCTCATTTTAGGCAGCTGCCTTTATGACAGGCTTTAAGAGCCAGCATTTTTTCCCTTGAAGAATAAAGGATCTTATTCAAAGGCATTAGAGGATTTCTTCAGGTAGGGGCAACAAAGTAGGCAGTTGTCCAGAATGGCAGGCTGATGTGGACACCAAAATATGTACTCTGATATTTTACCTGTGCAACAACTCTAGATACCTACCTGTGTAACTTCTGTGTTTCAGTTGAAGGGGACCTCAAGGGCAGGAGAGAGATGGCTATAGCTGGGGGAGGTTTTATCTTCATAGCCATTACTTCTCTTGCTGTCTGATGGGTGCCACAGAACCCAAAGTTCAAGGGCTGTTTTGTAGATAATAAGACTGGGATGGGATTGTATCACCACTGCCATAGTATGGCTAGAGCAGTACAGCTGAGGGCCTGTGCTTTAGCCTATATTGACCAAAAGCCCTGGTCCAACAGCGTGCACTGAATCCTTAGCATCTTTGTAGAGGATACAGAAGAATGCCAGCATCAGTATAACCAAATATGCCCTAGCACTGGGAGAACTGGCAGTCAGAGGCTTTTCCTCAGCTCTGATGGATATAATGCAATTTAAAATTACAATGATAAACTTCACATGAGAGGAGCACATGTCTTTCTGGATCCTCATACAACTGCTCAAGCTTTATCAGAGGGACCATATGATATGGATTTTGGCATTATTATTTTACAGCAAGTCAAATATAACAGTGAAGAATTTATACATAAATAATGCTACATGTTGAACTAATGAGATGGAATTGACTGTAATGTAGAAGGGGTAACTCTTTCATTTTAGAGGAATTTATTCTGGTTTGTTGTTTTGATTTGTTTGTTTGTTTTAACAGACTTTCACAGAGATGTATCCTGTGCATGGCTTTTGACCCTTTGTTGTCAAGTGGATATATGAAGGTGACAACGAACATAGGTGAATTGCCACCACAAATGTGGCTGGATTAATCTTGGTCTATAGGAGGGGCTACAGGGGAATGGAAGTTCCCTGAAACTAAAAACAAAGAAGAATAACATTATATTGTGCTAGTGAGCACTCTCTGAAAACAGTACAACTGTCTGCATTATGAATTTGCTCCTTTCCAAAGGCTAGAGAAAAAAAAAAATATATATATATAAGCTGTTGGGAGGAAAAATGCAGAGTACCATTTTCAAAGGCCAAATCTACTACACCAGCTGCTCTGTTTAATTCTGCCCATTACTCACAGAATAAGAGCAGTCATAGTTGACTGCAGTGTGGTAGCCTAGGAAAGTTTATTTGTGGTACAAAAGAAGGCTCATAATACTTAACATTTAAAAATATGTATCTTCAAGGCATTTGTCCTTTTGATTGCCGATTTCATTTGCTTGTGCTAAAGTCATAAGCATGCACTTTCTTTTAGAGGTTATGAAATAGCCTCAGTGTGTGTGCGTGTGCACACATTAAAGGTACACTGGGAATTTAGTCAACTTCCTACTGAAATTCACTTCAATTTTTCCACTGTAAGTCCTCAAGCTTAGTTCTATTTCTGCAGTGTAACTCACCTAGAAAATCCTCATGGAATTGAACCATTCATGCAGTAGGAAAGAGATCTTTTCATAATGAGGCATTTTTTTAGGAAATAGCATTTGGGACTCCATTGCTGATTAAACACTGCTGTAACAGAATTTAGCAGATTTTTTTTCCCCTCATCTTGCACTATGATAACTGACAGAAAGAGTTCTCTCACTGACAGCCATCAAGTTGATGAGAAGATGCTAACTGCTATGAGTTATGCTTGTATATCTTTATTATTGATTTCTGTATTTTGATTCTTTGATTCTTGGGGTCTGGCAGGCACAGGAAGGCATGGACTTCACAGGGCTTTTCCCCCATGAAGACATTTATTTGCAGAATTTGTACACTTACATACACTTCAGTTTTATTCACATGGCAGTCTACAGATAATCTTCAGGTCACACCCTTTACTTACCATGCATACTAATTACAGTGGTTAATTAAATCAGACCTATGCCCACATTCCTTCTGTTCACGCTTTCATTTATCTTATCTACCATCTACACCTAGATGGCATGCCATTGTTTCATACTAAACTGTGTCACTCCCATTTATCGCCCTTTTATATTTTTTAAAAAGAAATTAGTTTAATTTAATTTTCAGTGTTAATAGATCCTGGCATATCATCATGTTAGTTGCTTTGAGGAATAAAATGCTACATTGTCATGAGATATCGCTTTAATTAATGTCGATATCCGCGGAGGGGTGTCCTGGTGCCCCCGGGGTTCTTTGGATTCACGGTTGGCAGAAAACAAACGCACGAGTTGCTCAAAACGCCAGGTAAAACAGTTTAACAGTCAGAATTTAGGGAACAGAGAGTATACAAACAGAATAGACCCCAGCCGTGCCTACAAACCTGCGGGGGCGCAAGGGGAGAAAACAACGCTCCTTCCCAAACCCAAGGGGAAGAAGGAAAAGACCGCCTTAGCCCGGATAGGGAGAGAAAGAGAGAGAGAGAAGGGGATAAGTCTTGCCACTTCTCTGGAAAGCTGCTATGCTTTGCTGCCTTGCTGCGTGCACGTGGCTGAAACTCCTCACAGCCACGACAGGGAGACGACGAAGAAGAACTCCTAACGGCCGCTGACCCCTGCCTAAATACCCTAGGGGGGGCCACGTGAAACTGTCCAATAGGTATTCAGCATCCTCTAGCTGACCAATTGGTTCAAAACAGCCCCAAGCATATGTGCAGCCCAGGGTCTTCCTGGGTCCCAGGGCCACGTGGTGTGCCCCCGCCCCTCAACCCCTCCTGGACCTTGAACAGGAGTGGGAGGAGAGACTCCAGGGGCTGGACCAACTCTAGGGTGTTTGTCACACCCATACCATGACATACGGGAATGCTAAAGCTGAATATTTAGATTACTATTAGGAATAGAGCATTAAATTATATTTTCACTGCCTTGGAGGATGCTGTGTGTATACTCTTGACACCTCAAATTCTGTAGCATGTTTAATCTGTGATTTCTGTGGCATAGTTTTGGGGTTTTTTTTGGTTTTTTTTTTTTTTTCTGACAAGGGAAAATGTGAATGGTGGGTTGTTGGGTTTTAGGCCTTTTTAAACAAAAAGGATAGAAATCTTATATTGCGTCTCAAGTCTGCATAAATGAGCATCTAAGCACATTTTATCATGGAAAATATAAATAAGAAACTTGCTTCAAATATATCTAACAATGTAGCAATTTTTTAACTGCTGCTGATTTTCACATTGCAAAGAATATCATGCAAAGATTTTGTTTTCATATCTCCATCAGATGCATGGTATTCTTTCTATGGGCAAAGTTCCTGTCATATTTTAAATTTCAAATAAGTCTTTATATATAAGCTTATTATTTTAAAACTTCTGGGAATATGTTTATATATATAATTTTTCCCTTAGGAACCTTAGATACTAGCTAGTAATTTTAAATGTGTAGATTTCTAAGACAGTGCTGTTAGTGTCTATTGTTTCTGTTAAGTAAATGTTCCATTGCCAGGTGATGTTTCTGTAACAGAAAGGGTAAGTGCTGTTTTCCTCCTGGATACCAAAGTTCAGTTTCAGGGAAATTGTCCAAATCTGGAAAAAAAAATCCCTAAAATAAATTGATAATAACTTAGACTTTTTTGTTATAACGTTTTCCTCAGTGAAAGTGGCTTTTTAGCCACTGATGGTATCAGAAAAAACAGTGATCATAGGGATTTGGTCTCAGATGTAGGAGAGATGGATTTTCATTCTGTTCATCATCAGTTTGACATAGACAAGTTACTTTGCATCTGTCACCTAGGAGCTCTGACTATATACAGGTAACATATTTAATAATTCTTGTATTGATTTTATAGCAATAATAAAATAGAGCTGATCCGTCAGATCCCTCATCTATTGTGCAGATTATATTATCCTGTGACAATGTTATGTTTGCATTTCTAAGTTTCACTGATAAAAGGAATTAAGAGCCTTGCACTTTTAACTCAGCAGAGGATCCATCACTCCTTACACTTCTGAGATTGATGGAGTTTTGTTGGCTTGGTTTGGGGTTCTTTTCGTACTTGAAGTTTTGTTGCAGACCAAAGGTTTACAGAGTGGCAGTTGGCCTCACTCCAGCAACCTGAAAGCTTTAATCATGCCTTTGGAGGGTCTGTATCCCTAAACAGATGATTTGAGCAGATGTTAGTGAAACAAATCTTGTTGAAATACAATGGCATTTTTCATTTTGTACCTGCTCCTTAAGTGAACTTGTCTGAGAAAAGCAATGGAAAGAGAGTTAGAACTAGAAACCAAAATTCTTTATTTTTTTTAGACTAGGTGAAATGTGTAGCAGTTCTTCAGACTGTAAGACTTCTCCTTCAACATTAACCTGCAGCCCCTTGCAAGGCATGGATGGGTATGCAGATAATCCTCCTACCAGAGTCTTGGCCTCTACTCTGCTCAGCAAAGATACAAATTAGTAGCAGGAGAGGGTGGAGCTGCAGCTTTCTCAACAGGGCTTTATAATGAGACTAGCTGACACGGGATGAGCTAATCAAACACAGTATCCCGTGGGA
>VWZI01012346.1:62235-151737 GCA_013396835.1 Psilopogon haemacephalus | reverse complement strand
GCGCGGAGAGAGGATGGGCCTGGGGGCATTTGTGTGTTTCTTCTGCAGCTCCATCTCAGGAGCAGGTGTCTGCTCCACCTCCTTCTCTGGAGCACTTTTCTGCTCCAACTAATCCTCTAGAGCTGGTGTCTGCTTCACCTCCTTTTCCGAGGCAGGTGTCTGCACCAGCTCCACCTGTGGAGCAGTTATCTGCTCCACCTCCTTCTCTGGAGCAGTTGTCTGATCCAACTCCTTCTCTAGAGCTGGCATCAGCACCTCCTTCTCCAGAGCTGGTATCAGCTCCACCTCCTTCTCTAGCGGTGGTGTTTAATCCAGCTCCTTCTCTGGAGCAGGTGTCTCCTGCACCTTCTTCTCTAGAGCTGGTGTCTGCTCCACCAACTTCTCTGGGAAAGGAGTATAGTGAGGGACTTTTTAGGATGTCGAGTAGTGATAGGACTAGGGAAATGGAGCAAAACTAGAAATGTATACCTTGAGATAGGATGTTAGGAAGAAGTTCTTCACCATGAGGGTGGTGAGACACTGTAACAGATTGTCCAGGGAGGTGGTAGAAGCCCCAGCCTTGGAGGTTTTTAAGGACAGACTGGATGGGGCTCTGAGGAACCTGAAGTAGTGTGAGGTGTTCCTGCCCATGGCAAGGATGTTGGAACTGGATGCTCTTTGGTCTAGGCTAGCAATTTGAAACTATCTACAGCTCCTTCTGTGGTGGCTACATTGTATCTTGATGGAAGAAGTAATTTCAGTTAATACCAGAAATTTCCAACTTTAAGGGCATTTTCCCAATATAATTTTGAGAGATACTACAATAGGAAATAATTTCCTAGTATTTAAAAATACAGATTTATTTTTTTTAAGATACGAAAATTACTCCCTGATTTTTATCTAAACTAATGATATATTTTAAGAGATATTTCTAGAACTTGCAAATAACAAATTATTTTCATTTAAAATGGAATAAGTTTTAAAGTATTTTCTGTTGAGACTAATGATCTCTTTCAAAAATTTTTCCATTTTTAAGTTTTAGAGGAAGTTACCATCTGATAACTGTGTACAGTGTATTCAATTGTGAATATTATGAGAGTATTGGCAGGTCTGTGTGGTATACATCCTTTGCCAAGTGATAATAACTGTTCATTAGCTCCATTTGATCTCTGTGAGTGACACTCATTTGTAAGATTTCATTGAGAACTCTCAACTGTTTCTAGTAATTCCTGTTGAAAGTAAATGAAATAACATTGCAGAGCCTGAAGACAGGGCGATTTCTTAGAGGGACCATGTTTCAACAAACAAACAAATAAATAAATAAATGCCTAGACCTAGCCTTTGGAAAGGGCACCTCAAAGCTGCTGAGAGCTCCCCAGAGAATCCATACCACACGAATAAATATGGTAGAATATGTTGTGAGAAGTGTGTTGGCAGTCCCAGATGTATGCTACCACTGTACTAGGAAAACCAAAATGAACTAGCCAACACAGCCTCTGCTTGAAGACCAGTATAAGAAAAGAGGCCTGAACAATTGATAGTATTCTACCAGCCTAGGCCAGTTGCAAACTTAAAAGCGATTTTGGAAATTAAGGAAAACTGATGTACTGACAAAAGCAAAGAATAATACAAAGTTGGAGCCTCACGACTTCATTTAAACAAGATGAATCTGAAGCACAGAATTATCCAGTGCACAAAATCTCTAAGTGAGAAAAACCTGGTAAACATATTACAGGCATAGACAACACAGGAATAGTGACAGTAGGCTGTTGAAATAGGAAGTGTGAAGTATGTGACTTTTTTTTCATTTTATTAAATTTATAGCTTGCATAGATGAATTATAAAGCTGCAATTCACACATATGTGACATGTATATTAAAAATAGATGGTAGAAGCTGGAGAAGGTATTAACTCAGCCTGACAAAGAAAAAGCAGGACTTTGTTCCTAAATGTGATTTAATGGTGCATCATTCCTCAATTTTAGCATTGCTTTCAACCTTTACAAGCATGCCAAATTCAAACAGCTAGGACAAAACCTAATCTTTAGGTTATTTGTGACTTGCTATTTTCCTTTGAAGTCAAGGATGGATAAATTATAGTCAGAATATCCTATCAGCTGAAGTATTGCTTTCACAAAAAAATTCCATTGCATATTTACAATATCTCATAATGTCTTAAAGATAATTTACTGATAAGTCTTTCTGCTGGTTTGAACTAATTGGAGAATTTGAGTGAGAAATAGACTATAGGCTGAGAAATGAAAATACATGATGCTACTTCCCTCAGAGCTCTACTGAGAAAGAAAAAAAAAAATTGTTTTAAGAGTTGTAACCTAAATATAGATAAGTTATACTGCTCCAGACCTCTTGGGGCTGTGGCTGCTACTCTTGCATGGTTCCTTTGTCTCTGCTTTTGTAGCTGATATTTAGTAATTCTACTAACTTCTTTCCTACTGCTAATCCCCTGGCTAATCTACCTCCCCCTATCTGCTGCATCAACAGATGGTGAGATGGAGAAGGGGGGGAAAGGTGGTAGGGGCGGTTGGAAAACCCCTCTTAAGGATTTTAATCTCTGGGAGGGGTGTGGTGTTTCTGTATTACCTTTTTACTATATATCTATCTGTAAATATCTGTTATACATTGTAAATATCTGCTTGTATATTGTGCATTGCTGTAAATATAAAGCTTCATTTATTCACTTCCAGCTGTTTCTCAGTCCTAGCCAGGGTTATATCAAAGCTGGGGGGGCAGGTAACTGCTAAAACCACCACAGTCTTCTACAATATTTTGTTGAAAGAAACAGCAAGTTAAAAATAGATTAGTGCATTATTACATCATACTAATTTTGTCTAATGAAGAACTTACAAAAATGTTGAATGTCATTTAGCAGACTGCTTTGATACAGAAGCATATTGGCATTTAAAAAAAATCTATCTGAATTACATTATCTGATTTTCTTAAACAAGAGATAAGAAATGTGTATAATTCACATTCATCATTGTAGAGCAGCATTAAATAGTAAAACCAGAAGCTCTGCCTGTTAGAGGTCACTCTGTGTTTATAGAATCGACAAAAGCAAAAGGCCTATGCTAAATCTTCGGGACTGTGAAAGCATTTTACCAAAACCTCATATCATGCTTCTTGCTTTTATTGAGAAAATAGTGCTCTTTTCTTCTGCTAACAAGACAACTATTCTGCCTGACATATTGATACAGAAAAAATACAAACACAAGCCAATCCTTTCTAAAAGCTAGAGATAAGAATAAAGGACTGAAGTTACATGACACCTTTCCAGCTCAGAGACTATTGCAACTGTCTTCCATGTATTTGTAAGGAAATGCCTGGATTCCTAGTTCTGCAATTTATTCTTGTGTTGCTTACTTTTGCAGTTACTTACTACATTTCCCCCTAATGTTTTCATTTATTAGCAATCTCACCAAATATCTATATGTAAATCAATAATATTAAACAGCTTGCTTAGTGGTTTTGCAGTTTCCTTTTAATACTTGTGTTCTTAAATGAACAAGGTAGTATCCTGGTAAGAACTTTGTGATCTACTCTTCTCTGGTGTGGAATGTTTAACTGTCCATCTGGCCTACAACTGTGGGAGCACAGAGCTATCAGCTCAAGGATGTAGGTTACATCCTGCTGCATTACTAAAAGTCCTCCATACAGGAACAGGGTTTTTTGTTGTTTTTTTTTTGACAGTATTTTGTCCATGAAAGGGTAACCTCAAACACTTCATAATTTCCAAGTCATCAGGTGCCTTTACCTGGAAAATACAGTGATGAACCAGAAGTGACTTAGGAAATGATCATGTTTCTTTGTAAGTGGGTAGGATGAGAGAGACATTTGCATGCCTCGCTTTCTGTTTGAGACACGAGCCACTGCTGCTCTAGGGCAAATAATCTGTCTCACTTCCGAGGACAATATCCTAATCACTGGAATATGCATATGGGGTACGATGCCATGCTGGCTGTGCCATTCCCCTGAGCGGTACAGCTGTCAAATCTCATGCAGCTAAATGAGTTTAAAGCCATTTCATGCACCTTCCAAGTGATTTCCTTGCTCAGTAGTAGGTCACTGTGTAAAATAGGCCACTAATGTCTATTTCTCTTCTTTTTTGCTAAAGTGCTAGGAAACTAAATAAACATATTTTCTTTCAATTAAATAAAAAGGAGACAGAAATTGTTTGTTATGTGATAGCAGACATAAAGGTACCTTTCAGCAAGAAATAATGAAGATGATACTTTGATTTCCAGTAATTTTTTTTGTTGGATTTTTGTTTTGGTGTTTTTTGGAAGGGAAGATTTTGTTTATGAGTCATGGAATTATCAAAACAATCCAAGTCAGACAAGAGAGTCTTATTTTAGATTAATAAAAACAAAAAAAAATAGGTGTTTGGCTTCAGTGACAGGGATTAGCAAGAGTTCTCTGTTGCATGCAATCATTTCCACTATGTTCCACATACCACTAAATGACTCCAGCCTTCTGCGTTTGTCTCTTTCTATCTACAGCACCCGTCCTCTCCTGCCTACATTAACCTCCATCTTCCTGCTTTGGAAAGATTCAGTTAAAACAAGAAGTAGTTTTCTGCATCTGGGAATTCTGCTTTCAGAAGCAGTTGCAAATCTTTGCTGGGCTACTGTGACTGTCACAAAGAATAACTGCAACATCTTTCTTTGTATTCAGAGGTGGATTTCTATGAAAGCATTAAAGCTGATAAAAAGATTATTCAGGGAAAAATATTATTTTCTTTGACAATTCTTCCTATGCCTTTGCTGCATTTAATTGTCTTCTAGATTGGGCAGACTTGTACAATTCAGTTTGTAAAATCATAAATTCATAGATTCATACAATGGCTTGAGTTGGAAGGGACCTTAAAGATCAGTTAGCTCCTAGCCCTCTAATGTGGGTAGGAACACCTTCCACTAGAGTGTTTTGCTCAAAGCCTCATCCAACCTGGCCTTGAATGCTTTCAGGGAGGTGGAATCCTTGACCCCCTTGGGCTGTTCCAGTGTCTCACCACTCTCACTGTAAAGAATTTCTCCTTAATACCCAGTATAAATCTATTCTGCTCAAGTTTAAAGACATTCCCTCTCACCCAATCACTACAAGCCCTTGTAAAAAGTCCCTTCCTGGCTTTCCTGTAGGCCCTCTTCAGGTACTGGAAGGCCTCAACAGAGGTCTTCCTGGAGCCTTCTTTCTTCAGGTTGAAGACTGCCAACTCTCACAGGCTGTCTCCATAGGACTGTCTCCAGATTTCTGGTCATCTCTGTGGCCCTCCTCTGGACCCACTTCAGCAGTTTGATGTCTCTTTTGTGGTGTGGGCAGCAGAGCTGGGTGCATTACTCCAGGTAGGCTCTCATGAGAGCAGAGGGTGAGAATCAGCTGTACATTTGTAAGATGTTCATCATGTTTACTTATTGTTCATCGTCTGAAAATTATTCTCCTGACGGGACCCTTGTTCTTTGTTCTGGCAAAATCCAGTATAGAGATAGTCTCATTCTTGGATCGTCTACCGAATCAAATACAAATAGAACAATAATCTAATTAAATGAATCATGCTCTTAGTATATGAAAAAAAAATATTTACTTGTATTAGCTGAAAGACGACAAAAACACATTTATCTTGGTCTCGGCTTTTAAGGGCCTAGACAGCAGAAAGGGATTCTTAAATATGTTGCAGGAAATGTAGGCCCACTGCTGAATGAGGTGGGTGCCTTGGTGACAGAGGATACAGAGAAGGCGGAGTAACTAAATGCCATCTCCAGCTATACTACTGGAGACTGTCCTCAGAAGCTCCAGACCCTGGAGGCCCCAGAGGAAGACATGACAAAGGAGGAGTTTTCCTCAGTTGATGAGAACTAGGTTGATGAGGATTGGGTTAGGGAACAGTAAAATAATTGCGATAACCATAAATTAATGGGTTCTGATGGGATGCACCTGTGGGTGCTGAGGGAGCTGGCAGAGGTCATTGCCAGACCACTCTACTGTCTTTGATAAGTCATGGCGGACAGAATAGGTGCTGGGAAATGGAGGGAGGCAAACCTCACTCTAGTCCTCAAAAAGGGTAAGAAGGAGGACCCAGGTAACTATAGACTGGTCAGCGTCAACTCCATCCCTGGAAAGGCAATGAAGCAAGTTACCTTGGCGATGTCCTTAGGCATTTCAAGGACAAGGACCTCATTAGGAGCAGTCAACATGGTTTTACCAAGGGGACGTCATGTTTAACCAACATGATAGCCTTTGATGAGAACATAACCAGGTGCATAGATGATGGTAGAGCAGTGGATGTGATTTATCTTGATTTCAGTAAAGCATTTGTCACTGTCTCCCACAGCATCCTTGCTGCTAAACTGAGTCAGTGTGGTCTGGATGATCAGGTAGTGAGGTGGATTGGGAACTGGTTGAAGGAAAGAAGTCAGAGAGCTGTGGTCAATGGGACAGAGTCTAGTTGGAGGCCTATATCTAGTGGAGACCCTAGGGGTCTGTATTGGGACCAGTACTATTTAATATATATTATAATCAATGACCTGGATGAGGGAACAGAGTGCATTGTCAGCAAGTTTGCTGATGACACCAAACTGGGTGGAGTGGCTGACACACTGGAGGGTTGTGCTTCCATTCAGCAAGACTTGGACAGGCTGGAGAGTTGGGCAGGGGGAAATCTAATGAAATTCAACAAGGATAAGTGTAGAGTCTTGCACCTGGGAAAGAACAATCTCAGATATCAGTATAGGTTGGGAACTGACCTGTTGAAAAGCATAAGGGAAAAGGACCTGGGAGTTCTAGTGGGTGGAAAGTTGATCATGAACCAGCAATGTGCTCTGGTGGCCAAGAAAGCCAATGCCATTCTGGGGTGTATTAGGACTAAGGTTAGTAGAGAGAGGTTCTCCTTCCCCTCTACTCTGCCCTGGTGAGGCTGCATATTGAATATTGTGTACAGTTCTGGGCCCCCAGTTCAAGAAGGACAGGGAACTGCTTGAGAGAGTCCAGTGCAGAGCCACAAAATTGATTAGGGAATGGAACAATTCCTTATGATGAGAGCCTGAGGGAACAGAGTCTCTAGTTTGGAGGACATTGAGGGGTGACCTCATTAATGTTAATAAATATGTAAAGGGTGAGTGCCAAGAGGACGGAGACAGGCTCTTCTCGGTGATGATGAGTGACAGGACCAGTGGCAATGGTTGGAAGTGAGGCATAGGAAATTCCATGTAAACGTGTCAGTCTGGAGGACAGAGGTTAACAATATCTCTTACCCAGAGGAGCGAGATTTGTTCTTATATATTTCTGTGTTGTGGAATTAAGGTACAAGTGAAATCAGAAAGAAATACTATTTAATAAAGGATAAAGTGAACAAAGCAGAGAGAGAGAAGGGGAGAGAGAGAGAGAGAGAGGGAAACGGAGAATGAGAAGAGAGGAAAAGAGCAGGAAAGGGATTATATTTCCATCTGCTTGAGGTGGGGAGGGATGAGAGACAGGGTTTCCCAAGTCCAAGTCCTTTTCAGTTTTGTGGTGTCCAGGGATGTTTTTCTAGTGAGTGTGGTCTTCTTCAGGAGTTCTTCAAAAAGGCATTGCTCAGGTCTTTATATAAAGTTTTTAGTCATGGTCTTAGGTATGTGTCCAGATGTAGCTCCCCAGGAAATCTTTCTGTATATTCTCATGCATTTGCAGGGGTCCAGCGGCACCAGGGAGGACCTCTGTCCCTGTCCTGTGCTGTTTCACCTGTCCATACACCAAATACCCATCCAGGGGTTAGTCAGGCCAGGTGGCGAATCTGTTGCATATTCCAGAAGCCTTTTACGCCATCCTTCCTTTCCAGGGTAGCTGATGTGTCTTGCAGAGATCAGGTTCCAGCAGTGGGCTTTTGCCCCTCACCTCTAACTTCAATACACGTCCTGGGCATTCAGGCCAGCCACCTGAACAGCTGTGGTCTGGGAATGCAAAGATGAGCTGTATCTTTGTTGATTGACATCCCTCAGCATTCAGGCCAGCCACCTGGGCAGCTGAGGTCTGGGAAGGTAGCAAAGGTGATCTTTAGCTTTGTTGATTTACATGAACAATAGAGAAATAAGGTTTAGTCTCTCACAACATGAGAATAAAATTTTTCACTGTGAGGGTGATAGAACACTGGAAGAGGCTGCCCAGGAGGGTTGTGGAGTCTCCATCTCTGAAGATATTCAAAACCTGCCTGGATGCATTCCTGTGTGATCTGGTATAGGTGCTCCTGCTCTGGCAGTGGGGTTGGACTAGATGATCTTTCAAGGTCCCTCCCAACCCCTAACATTCTGTGATTCTGTAATAACACTATGAGAAGTCAGAATTGAACAAGTTTCTCCTATCTTCTTTGATCAGAGATTCATTACGCTGAAGCATTCTTACAAGGAAATGGCATCCTTTAAAGTTTGTCTTCACAATAATGTTATGGATTGCCTACATCAATCCTTCCTATTGCCTTTTTTTTTTTAAATAATTCCTTCTTTTTCTACTAGTCAAAGCAAAAATAGATGTCCTTTCCATGTGCTACACTTAATTTTCTTCAGAACAGTATCTCTACCTTGTAGTGTGGAACTGAAAATTTTCAGTTACATTTCAAGATACTGGGGTGTAACAGCTTTGAATGAAAATGGAGATCTGTAGAAGTGCCATATAAGAAGCTGAAAAGGCCGTCACTGTAAACAGACTAAAGATCTTGTTTAAATTAAAAAATGTTCACTGGTGGTTCAACCGACATAACTGAAATAAAGCAGCTCTAAATATTTGTCTAAACTGCTATTTATGCAAATGAGATAAGAGGACTGTGTACATAAGAAGTATCTAATAACACTGGGAAATCATAGGATTTCTGTATATGGATGTGGTGGTTTGACAGTTATCTGCCCCTCCCCCTCCCCCCCCACTTAGAAATAACCCAGGCTAGGACTCAGTTGGGTGGAAATTAAGGAATGAAGCTTTATATTTACAGCTTTGCACAATATACAAGCAGATATTTACAATGTATAACAGATATTTACAGATATATATGGTAAAAAATGTAATACAGAAACACCACACCCCTCCCAGAGACCAAAATCCCCAAGAGGGGTAACCAACCACCCCTACCACCTTCCCCCCTTCCCCAGTCTTCTCTCACCATCTGTTTTATGCAGCAGATAGGCGAAGATAGATCGGCCAGGGGGATTAGCAGCAGGAAAGAAGTTAGTGAAATTACTCAGATCCAGCTAGGAAAGGCAAGGAGCAAGAGCCATGCAGGAACAGCCACAGCCCAAAGTGGTCTGAAGCAGTCTGAAACTGCCTGACTTATCTATGTTTGGGTTACAACTCTTAAAGAAATTTTTTTTTGTTTCTCAGTAAAGCTATGAGTGAAGTAGCACCATCAGTGTTTTCCTTTCTCAGCCTGTAGTCTAATTTCTCATTCAAATCCTCCAGTTAGTTCAAACCAGCACAATGGCCAAAGTAAAAATTTCAAAAGTGTTTTAACCTAAGATGAAAAATCTCAACACTGTAGATGTAAAATACCATTCCAGTACTTCTAGGAAATGTCATGTCACCTTTTTCCCTACGGGCCATGTTCACCATCACGTCTAGTGGCACATGTGGCCCAGAAACTTCAATTTGGCGATGGAAAAGATACACACTACATATGGTATTAGCAAATTAAGAATCCTTACTCTAGGAATGAGATAGAATCGTGCAACACCAGCATGGTATTTCTGTATTACAAAATGAAATCATAGATACTTATATATTTTAGACTGTTACTCTCATTCATCAGCACTTTCCATGCCAGAATAGTATTCATTTTGAGATCCAAAAGCAACTTTAAATGGGAACACTGAAAGTCCTCATATCCCTGACCAGTATTTCTCGGTTCATTAGAAGCTATTTGTTCTGTAATGACATTCAGGCAATAGAAGTTCAGAGGATTTCAAATGGATTTTCATAGTAATTGTAGCTAATCATAGATATACTCACTCCATTGATAGTTTAGTAAAGGTCTTATAACAGATTAATTAAGTAGCTTACAGTTTTAGAAATTACAGCCTTGAATTTATGGTCTTTTATTTACTTTGATATAAAAATATATGATAATTCAAGAGGATAAAGAAAAGAGTATATCTAGCAATAGGAGGTTTCATGTGGAAGAAATACAGCTAAGTGATTATGCAATTACCTATGGAAAAAAATATGCTTAGATGATTTTGTGCTTATATGGAACACACCCTATTTTGCTTTTGCAAATCTTATTTCCATAGCTAGATTCTCCATTCCTTTCACCTTTCAGACTTCAATTTGAAGTGTAAATGCAAAACCAAAAAAAAAAAATTAAAAAAAAAAAAAATTGAATCAGTTTTCCCAGGTGCATAGTCTTGCACTGAATTAAGTTTTCTTGGCGTAAACCCAGAGTTGTGTATGTTTTCTTTGAAGCTGAAACAATCAGCATTCTTGACACTTTATGTCAGTCAGTAATAATGTGCATTTCATTTTGTTAATTGCTGTAACCTTTTCAAAAGAACTAAGTCAGCGTGTCTCTGACAGACTGTTTTAGATTTCAGGCAAAAAGTCAAGATCATGGCTGAAGTTATATTTTTGCCGTGGTAGTAAAGTATTCATTGGAAAAAGGAGAAAGTTTAAAACTGCTACACACACTGTCAAGGATATGGACTTTAACTCACTAATAGTACTGCTGTGGCCTGACAGCAGTGTTACTGCACATAGTACAGCAAATAACTCACAAGGTTAGCTTTGATAACAAAATCTACCAGTGTTGACAAAATCCAAAGGAGAAAAAAACCACCCAAAACTCATATATAACTAAACAAGATCCCATGAAGTTAAATTCCAAGTAAAACTTTACATGTCTTATGTAATGACTATATAATCTAATGCTAAAGTGAAATTTGTGTTATTTTTTTGAGACTTTGGGGAGTAAATCTGATGTATTGGTATGCTGACATTTGTCTTTGTTAGCTGAAAAGGCAAGAGCTATGAAAACTGTTCCTTGAGTAGCTCATAAACAATGCCAGTCCCAGGTTTTTACAACACTTTTTGGCAAGCAGTATCAGGAGTTAGACATTTCAGGTGTCTTCTCTGGGAAAGAAAAGATAAAATGAAGCAAACAAGATGTGTGTTGTGAGTTGCCAGCTCAGCCACCTGCTCTAAAACAGTGTATTTAAAAGAGTTTGTATATTTGCAGTCCAAAGAGAAGAAAAAGAAGAAAAAAATAAAAAACTTTTTACATTCCAAAGCAAATGTCTGTACCTCTGAAGGAGAGTATTTCCTCCTTGCTTCTATTGGGACTGTAATGAGCTAAATCACTGGCTTACTGAAAAGTTTCAGTTTTTGAAGTGCTTTTAAAGCCCAAGTGGAAATCTGAGAGAATCAAAACCAAACACTATGTGCACCACATGACCTTCAAACAAAACAACCAAAACAAAGTAACTCCACAGGATCAATCTGGGAAAAAAATACAAGGCTTTTTTTTTTTTTAATTTTTCTTCTTTCCATGAAATGAGGCAGTACTAAATGAAACAGTATGTGATGTCCTGGTAAATAATATTTTTTCCTTATCTTTACTGTGGCTCCCTATGCACCTGCCCAGAAGAGCTGCTGTCTCTCTCACAGCCCCTGACAGCACACATTGGCTGTCTTCTGTCTCCACAAGTTGCCACAAGCAAACTTGCTATGAAACACTTTTTTTCCTGAGATTACATTTGTTGTTAACTCAATATTTACTTCACTTTACTACATCTTTCTTCACACAACCATAATCAAGCAATTTCTTTTTTCTAAAATGAAATTGTCAGTTCTAAGGTATCAGAACACTCCGCTGGAATTTTTTACATCACCCAAACCATGGGAAGTGCCTTTAGTCTATCTTACCTATCTTGAGCAGTTATTGTAGTTTAACATGACTTTAAATCTTCTAATAGGACTAGTTTTGACTCTAGCAGCTCATAAACATGATTTGGAAAACAAATTCTATCTTGTGAAATTGTTTAGGACCATGTGCAACCTGTTAACTACCCCTACCCTGCTATTTACATCCTTTCAGGTTGCAGGTAGCTCAGATTATGTCTCCAGGCAAATGCTAAAAGCCAACAAATTATTTATTAAGCATATTTGTTTCAGTTTTCTTACAGTTCTATTGAATTACAAATAATTTTGTAGGAGAAGCAAATATTTTGAAATATAATTAGCAACACTTTAAAGCTAATAGATTAAAAGATGAGCTATTGCAGCTATTGGTGTCATTGAAACATTTACATTTACATTTTGTAAAGCTGCCCTGCTTATTTTTCCATTACTATACCTTGGTAATATACAAGTCAATTTATCTTTCAAATGATCCTTAATACACTCACAGCTTTTCCTCCCTCTTCAGACACCATCTAAGCAGCCTGTACTTCAAAATGAAAGGACTGAGATTGCATATACATGACATGCCTACTGACGATTCCTATTGCAAAACTTCAAGCTTCACCACTCAGTGAGAGAGAGACTCTCCTCTATTGATACTCCAGGATGATAAAGAAGGAATTGTTATTCCTGCTTCTTCTTTCACTCTCTGTTTCCATACACATTAAACAACAATCATAAGGTAAGCAGACGGTTTACAGTAGAAGCCCACAGGCTGCTGCAATAAGGATTATAGTGGCACAGATGCAGAAATGTGTGTCCAGCCTGAGGGCCGTAACTGTCTTGGTGCAGCTTCTGCCAAGCAGCATGCTGTAAAGCTTCAGCATAAGTTTAAGTAAGAATGCAAATGTTGTCCACAGTATTTTATGGGATTAGGTCTGAACTGTACCATTATATCTGCCCTTCTCTCAGTTATGTAGATAAAGGTAATCTTAGTCATAGTCTTTTGTGGGAATTACCATGATACCACCGTCCATAGAATTCTCAGGCTCCTCAGTCATAATGATGGAAGATTAATGAGGCCGGTGAATTTTAAAATTGCAGTTATGGAATGGCTTGACCTTGTAGCTTGCTGTTAACCCTTCTTGGTGCCTTGCAAGCCTGGCTTCCTTTTTCTGTTTTTCATTTATGGAAATGAGAACAAGGTCCAATCAGTCTTGCACTATGACCATGAGGTTCCGTTTCTCATACTAGATCTGTGTTGTGGAGGCTTGGGGATTAATTGGCTAAGGCAGGAATTATAAAAATAGAATTATTTCCTGGAAACCCCACCCCCAAACTATATACAGAACTAGTTTAGATTTGTTTACAGGCTCAATTAAGTTGGGAAAATCTTCAAAGGATTATTATGGACAAATTTAGTGCCTTAGGAAAGTCAGAAAATGGAAAAGGCTAAACTAGTAACACAGCTTTACCCCACTAAAAATTAGGCTGAGCAGAGAATTAAGGGAACAGCAGGCTTTACCCACAGAGGTGAGACTGGAAATTGGAAATGATCCTTTTCTGAATTCCTCTGTGGAAGCAGCCTCCTGTAAGCAATATCCAATTGTCTGCACCCACACAGCAAAAGTCCAATGCAGGTGGAAAAAAATGCCAGCCAGAAGTGTCCCAGGCACTTCTTCCACAAGTGGGATGATCATGGAATGGTGCTGCCTCAGCAGTGACAGGGGAGAGCCAAACTGCTAGCATCTTCCCTAGCTCAAAATAGCAACCAGGAAGTCAGACTGTGGTATGGTTCAAGATTATCTGGGTCCAGGTAGGCGGCAGCTCTCTCAAATGGACCAAGGGCTTGCTGAACAAGCAGATTTGCACAGAATAGTGCAGAAGTGGGGAAGAACCACCCAAAAGCAGGGATGGTGCAAAAATAAGCCAAGAGCCATGCAAAAGGCAGGAGCCATCCACAAACAGGGATGGTCCAAAAAAGGAACTCTGCAAACAGGAACTCTGTCACAGTGGGAACTCTGTCAACGCAGGAACACTGCACCTTTTCCCTCGCTCTGTTTATGCTTTTTCTAGACAAAGTGTCCATTTGCCATTTATACTGGGCTCAAAGAACCCATCCAACCACCAGGCCAATTCCCAGCATGGGCTTCAACATGCGTCAGTACACATGTGGAGAAAGGCACCTTTTACTGTTCCCACCTTCAAGCTTGCTGAGGTGGGGGAAAGGAGTTTATCGCACCTTGTTGCCCCATTCAAACCTCCTAGAGATGGAGAGGGGAAGAAGGAATTTGGAGTGCTCCGTGACAATCTGTTACCATGACACATCCAAACAGCTATTTGGTTGTTTTCCTCTGAAGGCCTGCTAAATTGGTTAAAGTGACTTGAAACAGTTTCTTCGAAGCAGAATGGTATTTGATTGCCAAGACCTAGGGAAATAGATTAACGTATAAGAACCCTACAGGTCAGCAGCAAAATCCCCAACTCCGTCTTTACAATTATCTTTCTCCCTATGCTTCCCTTATTTTCCCATCTGTAGTGGAAGAACTGCTTTGTTGTTTATTTTTGTTGTTGTTGTTTTTCTGTTCCTTTACTCTCCATGACTGTATCATACAGTGCATTAAAGCTGGAGCAAGTGAGCTTTTCTTGGCAATAATGGTCCTCAGACCTTGACCCTTGCAATTTAGAGCAGTTCCTAACATGGTTTTGGCCCAGGATTACTGGTAATTCCACTCTAATTTTAGGGATTGGGACAGTTTAACAGGATGGATGCAGTCCTTTCTGTGCCAGACAACCTTAGAGCCAGAAAATGGTCTCTGGCACTTTTAATTTTATAGTATAGAGATAGCTTTCAGATCCCACTGTGTGTTTCCATCTCTGCCAGCTTTCTGACAAGAACCAGTTACCACTCCTCTTTCTGACGTGGTTATTTTAGACTATTAGCATTAAAGTTGCACTGACTTTTGTCTCTTAAGATCAGTCCAAAACAGTAACTGTTTTTCTTATCCTTAAAAAAAGAAGTAATTAACTGTGACTTTAAAATAGCACCACGAAATGAAGGAACATGCTGAAATAAGCATAAACATCTCAATCTTTTTCTCAAAAATAATTAAATGGAATTTGAATGATTTTTCCTGCCTGATCAAACTTGACCAGAATAATGACTGGTTTTGGTTTTGTATTTTGGATTTGGTGAGGGTTTTTGGTGTTTTTTTTGGTTTTTTGGGTTTGTGGGGTTTTTTTGTTTTGTTTTGTTTTAGGGTTTTTTGTTGTTTTTCTTTTGTTGTTTTGCTTTTTCATTTGTAACTTGTACTGTTTTGCATATTTACTGAAATGTTAGTGAATGTTATACCTTAGCACCTCATTCCTCTTCATTATAACCCCAACAAAAAAAAAAAGCCCAAATTGTCCTTCTCCATTTAGGACTTTCTATAAACCCACAATCTGCTGCCAGAAGAACAAACTGTTCTAGTATAAACATGGACAAGCAACTAGCTATTTGTGTATTGATAGCCATTGTTTGCTTAACTCTTCTGAACATTTGACAGAACAAATCCTATCTTTGTTGCTGGTTCATTTTTCCGTTTTTCCCATACACCAACAGCTTGGTTTAAGTCATAGATAACCTGATGGGAATGTGACAGCTGTAAAAACAGTCCCTAATTTTCAACAGAAGGCACCAGAGATGACATGACTAGATAATTTCCTCTCTATTGCCAGCATCACTTTCTAGACCCTGTCTGTTACTGACATTTTAGATATGCAAGCACTTTTTATATATCAATTTCAGCTACTCAACAGCTGCAAAATTAAATGAGAAACTCCCAAAACTGACTTTCAAGTTTTTCTGTAGGCAACAATGACAGAGAAATTAAGTAATTGGCATGAAGTTAGTGAACCTGGTATTTATTTTCCTTGCAAGTGGGTATTGATATTAATTAAGACCTTGATGAAGTGTATTAGCTGTTGCTGAGCAGGAATCATACTTTTGTTCTAACTCAGAATTTATTTTTCAGGCAATGTTATGACAGAAGTGATCAATAGTAATTTGAGTAAAATGTACAGTACTTACCAAGCTGCATCAAGAGAAGAAATGCAGTCAATCCTATACAAAGGAATATGAACACCTAAGAAATTTTGGGGGCAAGCAGTTGCATGGAAACATATTAAGATTTCTTCTTTAGGTGCATATTTAGCAGCAGAAACTAAGGCTTTCACCTTAGTATAGCCTTACAAACAGAAGCATCAGGGACAGCATCACTATAAATCATCTGCTGCTTATCAAAGGTTGAGGAGTTGTGCTGGTACCACTTCCTCACTGCTTTCTAAGTATGTATTCATTGAATGGTGTTGTGTATTCTTATTACTGAGAGCAGTAATCATTCCTCTTTAAAAGAAATATTCCAACATGAAAGAATGCATTCTTCTACCTGCGTGTCTTCATAATGTAGTATCATATTGATAACACTCAGTGGGAAAGTTTTGACTAGCAATGTGGAAAACTCAGAATCCGTTCCTGGTTCATTCATCTCATTGGAAAAAGGTTTTATCCTTGGCAGACCTTCCATGACATTTTCTCTTTACTCAATTAATTGCTTGATGTGTTTTGGCACCAAGAGACTTTTTCCTCAATGTTTAAGGACATAAAGAACTTAATACAATTTTATCATTTCCTGAAGCTGGAGCTATCAGCAGTTTTGTTAAAGATAAGCTACTTTTGCCACCTAGAAGTGCCTCAGCTATGGAGTATTTGCAGCTGAGGTAGTACACAAGAGGAAGGGCAATTCTGTACATGCCCTGTTTCTTATATTCACTCTCTGAGTAACTGATATCAGTCTCTTTGGCAACAGCACACTGGAAATGTCATTTGACCCAATGCAGCTTGTTTTTATGCAACTGGCTTTTTGCTGTCTCCTGTGGCTCTTTTCAAGCCTCTTGAGCATTTCCAGCTTTATGCCTTCAAAGTGGGCTGCAGATTTTTTCTGTTCTTTTAAACTGACTCTCCCATTCTGCCGTTAATTTTTGAGAAACAAATCTTCTATTGATGCTTGACTTCAGGTCTTTACTCTGATTTCATACTAGTAGAAGTACTGCAAAAATGGTGACTGTTTTGAAATGCCTACTTAGAAAAAGGACCTTCCAGGAGTATGTCAATCCATGGCACAAAACCACTTCCATTTTTCACTGTATCACAATTGCTGTAAATACATAAGAATATGCATATATTATAGTGTCTTTTCCAAACAAGAAATAAAATTACTATTTAAATTGTATGCATGCAGCATGCTTGTAGTTGCTGTTATTGTTTAATTATGTCAATAGTGTTAAGTAGGATTTAAAGATTAAATCAAGAGCAAATTTTCTTCCTGAGCAGTTTTGCAGCAAACTGCATGCATTTTCTATTGTATCAACTTCTTGCATGCTGAATAATTAAATGATAATATTAATACTTTGGGCTTTTATACATAAAAATAATGTTCAATAAAATCTATGCATATGAACCTTTTATATATTCCAAATTCTCCACAGATGAGGTAGAAAACAAGCTCTAAGAGCATGTATTCTTAAGAACAAGAATTACAAACATGACAGATAAATCATGTGCTTTAGTGAAAGCATTTAATATAAACACTCTATTTCTTAATTTCAAATATGAATTCCGGTTGAAACATCCTGGTAAGTTCTGGTATCTGGCTGTTCACAGATCCAAAAGAAATCAAGAATTTGCTGTATAGGATAAGAAAATTTAAAAACTATGATACCAATCATAATTTTGCTTTGATCAACTAATTACTTTTTTTTTTTTTCTCCTTAAATTGAAGTCAAGTGGGATGGAATCACATTTGTTTACTTGTGTATCAGCTCACTTTAACTAATAGAACTTTCTCTTCAGTTTTAAATCAATAAGAAGGCTGTTATTTTTAAAGCTAAAAGTTAAATACCCTTTTAATCGCGAGGCATATAAATGGTTAACTGAGAGCAATTAGTTTCAAAATAAAGTTTTGATCTAAAAGCTTTTCACTGGAAAATTCAGTTTTCTTAAAATTCATGTTTCACAGAACATACTGAGTTTGATGATACTTTCATTATGAAAAATAGTGAACAGTTCTGATGTTTTTTGCAAATAGTTTCAATCTTGTGTGCTGCAACAAAACATTATTCTGATTCTGGTTTGGTTTTAATTTGGGCTTGAAATTTTTATTTGATTTTATTTTTATTAATAGTATATTTACAGGCTATATTTTAAAAAACAAATTTCAGAAGAAAACTATTATGCTTTAAAATTTTCAGGAATCCTGAACTTTAATCGCTTCCTTTCTAAATACCTCTGATCTATAAGGAAGGCAAAATAGCCGAACCCCAAATTTTCCTCATGGAGTTTGAAATTCCCCTTAGTCTAAGAGGGAAAGGCATTAAGGGCCACATGGAGGCTGTGGTCTGAGTCACTCTTCTATCTCCACCTGTGTAATGACTAGAATTAGGGTCTGTCTTTTTCTGGGCTGAATCTGAAGGTCCCTTATAGGAGGTTGTAACTTTGTAGTGAAGCATGAAGTCAATGTGTACTGAACACTAGAAATTTCTGGTAATCTTGCTTTCGTCTGACTGAACCATGAAGCCAGGAAACCACTATTCATCAGGTTTAAAGCAAGGATGTTTTGAGAAAATAACAAATACAGTAACTACAGAGAAACTATAACTGTTATATAAAAAAATAGGTATTTCTAGTAGCATGGTTGTCTAAAGTATGTAAGAATTAAACACTTTTCCCCCCCCATTCTGTAGTTTGCTAAATCACAATTATGAGAGCTTTCTTTCTTCTGCTGTCTTTAATTAAAAAATCCTTTATCAAAGGTAGGCATTAGAATATTTGCAGCTCTCTTGTATAGTTTTACTGCAGCAGCTATTAGCTGACCCAAAATAGCAACCTGTCTCTAATGAAAATGTTTTACTGGTTTCATCCTGTTTTAAGTGTAACTGTAATCATTACACTTAATTCCTGACTGTGTGCTTTTAGCATACACATTGTTCCAAGCAAACTTTTCTTCAATTGCTTAAGAGTGTTTCTAAGGCATCGATCTTGTTCTCTTGAGGTCAGGCTTCTTTGTCCAAAATAATAGGTGTCAGGAAAATCTCTACATCTTTCTTTATCTTATATGAGAACCTTATGGCATCCGGTTACATTTTAAATTGTTCTCTAACACTCTATTTACCCACTGAGCACTGGAAGCTACAAACTCTGTTTTCTCAAAGTTGTTTTCTTTCTAAGATTTTCAATCAATTATAGTTAGTGAGAAGACAGTAGCTATATTTTGTTTAACAAGCAAGGCAAATGTTCAAATGTTCATTTCAATTATTTTGAAACTTGGTGTTACATTTTTTTGTGCTCCTCAAAAATGCAAAGTTTTTTGTTCTTTCCCTGAACTCAGCTTGAAGTTTGCAAGGTTTCTGCATAACGTTTTTAATAGGAAAAAGCATCTGTTACTTTTCAAGATTTTTGAGGTCTCCATGTGCAAGATTATTCATGTAAAGTGGATTGATATTCTTTGTCAAGCAGAATGTGTCTATAATAAATATTGGAATAAGTACAGAAATATATCTAACAATTTCTTTGGAAATGGCAAATCATACTAGAAAGCATTTTAGACGTATTGATGCTCAAGGCAATGAAATCATGTGTATTAATATTGCTCTAAGATAAGAATGAATCAGACTGTATTAAGTACTGAATCATTAAAATATAACATATTCATTTTTCTTTCTTCCTTTCTTTTTGCTGCATACTGGTAACTCAGGATCTGTCATGCATTGTGCCTTAGTTTTAATTTTAGTCTATTTTATATTCTGCACAGTTTGTTTCAGTTACCTGTCCCCTTTACCCATGTTTTTTGGTTCTTTTTGCAGCCACAGGATACTTTCATAAGTGGACTGCAACACCTCGCCCAGCAGATATCCTCTTCATGAGGAATGGATATATTTTCTATGTTTATTGATGTAGTCCGATTAGTTGTGATAAATCTGCCTTGCCCACTGCTACCTCTGTGGCTTCTCTTTGGTAGTCTTTTTTCTTGATCATTTTGCTTCTGGCATATTCCTGTCAACCAACTGAAACTACTTAGATATAAAATATACCTGTCTTCACATGGCAGCCCTGGAAGGTCAGAACTGCATGAATGAGGAGACATCTACCATCAGTTTGGTTATGCAGTTTTTCATTAATTGTATCTAACAGAACAAGTTGTGTATCTCCTGTCTACATACTTACACATACTTGTGATTTTATACTTAGCTTGTATATTGTATCACAGAGTACAGCAGAAAACTGCTTGGAGGTCACTTCATTCCATCTGATGGTAGTCATAATTTTAACTTCTGTTGTAGCCCCTTGATGCAAGGGCCATTTGGGCAAGTGGGACACAAACCCCTTTGCTACATAATGAGATTCTAGAAATGCAGAGGGCAGAGAATCTCAGAAGTCTTCTCAGTAGTCCTTTGTTATAGCCTTGTAGAATTTCTTAGGAGTCCCATTTACAAAGTCCTAGAAGCCTTTAAGAGAAGTAGCAGCTAACAGAAGTCCCTAGCAGCCCTAAAACCCCTCAAGCCACTCTATTGCTCAGAGTTTATATTCTCTTTCTTTTCAATCACTTAACCAATAAAACCCAGAAACACATACAAACTGAAGCATTCTCCCAATGTAAGGTGCCAGCATGCGAAGAGGGCTGGCAATGGTTTTTGTTTCGCTCTTCACAGCTTCCAAGTTGCTGGCTGGAGAATCAAGTGTAGAGCACATGCTCCAGCAACTGCCTCTGTTTATAAAACAGTGGCTGCAACAGGCCAATAATGAGGTAACAAAATCTCAGTACTACCTCTTACAGCACACAGAGAGACTGTTATATGCACATAAAATTCTTTCAAAGAGACAAAGAAACTTGAAGTGCCACCCTCAATCATAAGTTTTCCATTAAGTTATGAGAAGCTGGCTTCCTTGAGCATCACTGAAGCTTTCATGTCATTCTTCACATGTTCTTAGTAGAAAGTGACATAATGAAGCAGCTTAAAAGATAGTACAACTAAGTATGATAGCAATTCACCCTTTGGAAAGCTTTCAAAAATAGAAGTTTGCAAATAAGAGATTCTGGGAATTTTTGGGTTATCTGTGAAAAAGCAAGTGTAACTGGAAGATGCCTACCAGTCAGAAAGTTTACACTTAGATTGCCAGATGTTGTTTTCATCGAACTTTGTGTCTTTCTGACCTCTATCCCTGATACGTGCTTGAATTTTGCTACATCAGTAGGGTACAAAAAAAAAATTAGAAGGTCTTACAAGTTTTCAGTAGCAAAACATGGATTTATCCATTCTCTTTTTTTTCTGAACAAACATTGGCATTTTCTCTGTGTAACATGGCTTTTCCAAATAAAAGTGATTTTTTTTTTTTTAAAGAGAAATAATTCTAATTTGAAAGAGCAATAATCTGTATCTATACATTTACTAAAAGAAACAAACAACAGTATGAACATCTGGGGGTTTTGGTTGTTTTTTTTTTAGGAAGTATTGAAGAATAAAGTATATGTCCCTTAATGCATACCAGTGGTGCACATTTGGTAACCTTGAAAAGTGAATATATTCTGCCTGAGCTACTGCTAATGTGTGAAGATGCTTGCAGCAATTAAAAACAGACGTGTTTGTTGTACAAATGATAAGGGCTTATGTGAATTCATTTTACAATGTCGTCCTATCTTTCATTAATATGTATGTAATAAAAAAGTGTTGTAGGTAGGATTTCTATCTGTACATAAAAGGTAGAGCATAATTTTACCTGTATCACTTTATTTTATTATTTTGTGGAAAATATTCTTCAAATAACAATTGAAATGGGCTTAGCTGCCAGATTTCTTCTTCAGTTACTTCAAGAAGAGAAAGAATTTTCCTTGGATATATGTTGCTTTTTTTTTCAAAAAGATGATAAAGTGTAAATTAAAAACACTATATGAAGCATTTCAAGCCTTTAAAGGAAAAAAAAAAAAAAGGTGTATGTGTTCTTGTACTTGCAAGAGGGAGCCATCATTTTATAATTCTGCACATCATGTCATCATTTCCTATAATATCCCATAATGACCAGCTGGCACACTGAAATAATGAAATGTTGACTCTGATGAATACTTAGAGTTATTCTTATTATGGGTTATGAAAGCTATTGTTAGTTCATATGGAAGCTCTTCCCCCTGAAATGAAGATGCAAATTGTCATTAGTATTTACATCCTGGTTTAGGATGAAGAAATTAGAAGCAATGTAGTACAGCTTTGTTGCTAGTCCATGTATTGGGTTAAGGCTAGCTACCCCGAGCCCAAAAGCCCAATAAAAACTCAAGGCGATTTGGAAGTGCAAAGGGTATAAAACTTTTAACAATAAATAGAAGGGAAAGGTTTTGTTTTTTTTACAGAAGGTGGGAGGCAGGGGAAAACAAAATGCAGGATATGGAAAATGAGGGAAAAGATACAGAAACCGGGGAGAAGGCAGAAAGGAAGAAATACAACTGCAGCAAGGCACTTGAATCCCAAAAGCAGAGGTCGATGGGGGTTTTTTTGGTGCTGAAGGAGAGCAGGATGCAGGAGTTTTATGTTGCAAAGTATTAGTCCCAGTTCCAGATGAAAGGTAATGGTGGTCTCAATACAGTGGTTTGGGAGCACGTGGTTTGGCAGCAAAGAAACAGCAGGCAGTGGCTCCAGCAGCCAGTATGAGGAGAAGAGAGAAAGAAAATGGACTCCCCTCCCTTATTTATAGCCAAGATCCTAGCAGGAAGTGGGTGGCTAACCACGACACCTGGGAAAAGGGTCAGACCATGCCTTGGGAGGAAGCAGGTCGTCCCGGGTGGGCTTAACCCTTTACAGTCCAGACAGCTTCTGTGATAGTCAAAGACACACAAAAAGTTGATCAAATCAGATCTTGGATTTATCTTAACAAGACACATATGACTGATCTGTTTTATTGCATGAAATATAAACCTTTTTGCACTAAACACAAGACTGTTTTTGACAAGAAGACAAAGACAGCAGAAGCTTTGGTACTCTTACTTTCTTTAAAAAAGAAATTTGCATTTTAAAATACATTATATCACAACTATTAAGACTGGGATTAACCCATATCCTGTTTTGTTTCACTTCTATGGTCAAAGAATATGCCCTTCTCTCATCTAGTTTTCTGCAGTATGAGAATCAAAGAAACACAAGTTATTAAAAAGATGCTTTAGGCTTTATTGTTGTGGAATGCATAAATTAATATTTACTACCAAAAATGACAATTTGATGTTTCCAGGGAAAAGAAGCTGCTTTTTTTTTTTTTTTTAGTACACACTGTGATGATCCTATGAATATGACCTCATTAATAATTTTGCACATTCAGTCTACAACAATACTACAGCTTTTTAGAAGACGTAACAAAATACAAACAAATCTGCAAGTCATGTCACAATCACAGAAGAATTGGATATGCTTCATTCATTCATATATTCACACTTTTTGAACACCTCAGGGCTACTTTTGTGTATATTCCTCAGATCATTGCTTTTTTTCCAAGTTAGAAAATGAACTTCTCTAGTATTTATTGCTCTAAACCATGTGGAGTAAAAATCCTTTTTTACCTATGCTCTGGATAACCACTGTCTGACAAGTGATAGTTTTGTTCCTGTACAGAAAGAATAACAACTGAAAGAGAAAAGAGAGCAAACAAGGTGAGCACAGAGGGATATGGGGATAGAACTATCAGTGAATCTTGGATGAAGGGACATGGAGCAGGAGAGAATTTGTGGGAGGAGATAGTGTGAAACTAGGTCAGTAGAGGATTTGGGGGATTGAAACAGCTGTGCAGAGACACAAATGGATTCTGGGTAGGTCTGTTTGAGTAGATGAGTAACATCATGACTGAAACTAGAAAACAAGTGTTGGAAGAACAATTGACGCAGATTAGGTGAACGGGATCAGGCTGACAGAGGAGAGAACAAGGCAGAGACTTTGTGCCTGGAGACTGTGCACTGTCAGAGTTTATTTGTGAGACCAGGTCCATAAATCTTAACAAATAGCCTTATGTTGAACAATCTTGATGCTGTGGCAGTTTCCATCAACAGCAAAGCTATGGGAGCCCAATTTTTCACAGACTTACAGCCCCTATCTGCTATGTCCCTTTTTTTACCATCTCTCTTTTTGACTGGCACAGTCCCTCAGCTCCAGCTCAGTACCATGTGCTTCCTTCCAAATGCTCTTTCTCTGGCTGAATAACGGCAGTTATATTATGGGTGATTTAGAACTGCATGTATGTAAGTGGGGCGAGTTGAAAAGGCTAAGTTAATTGTGAGTTTATTTGGGTGGGGGAATTTTTGTTGGTGTTTTAGTTGCTGTTGTGTGGGTTTGAAATTTTTTTTTATGTTTAATTTGTTTTGGCTTTAACATAATTGTTCTGCCACCTGTGTTTAGGAGAAATGTAGATGCTAAAATTTTTACTTTGAAGTTTGTTTACCTTTAGTCAATGCTGTAGATGCCTGGAAGGTGTACTAGATGTTTTTTTGTAGTATTACAAAAGCTTTCTTTCTAGAAGAAATTATGTAAAGAAACAGGAAATATTATTTTCTCCTGAAATGATATGATATTGTAATGTGTATCATACTGTCATTGAATATTGCAGTGACAGCCTTAATTTTGTAATTTCATTGCCTCTGCAAACTTATTTCTTACCTTCTACAATATTCCTTTAACAAATTATTTGGGAGTAACTTCTTTTATATCTTTGTATTTGAAATTTTTGAAAGCAGTCATGCTCAATTTTATCTTGTTGTTTTCCCTGTCCCTTTCTGAAAATACACAACAGCAAACTCTGGGACTGTATCATGCTAAAAGCTATATAAACACTAACAACTAACTACATCTTGTTCCAGACATCTAATGGACTTTGCAAATTAAATTTTGTTCAGGATCACTTAGGACATTTTTGGTAGATTAGAAAGGAAATCAGTGCTTCACCATTTTAATTGGTATGGTGATTTGTCTCTTTCTTTAATGTCAAAAGTAGGGCCCTGATCCCATGTCTATTTTACTTCATCAGCATCTCTTGTCCTCAATGACTGTATCTCTTGAGACAGTGGAATATATGGTGAACTCATGGTGTTTAGAGTTGTTTAATTTCTTTGCTTCAGTTCACAACCACTCCAGGGAATTCCTTAAAATAACAATTTCCTGCCTAAGCAGACCAAAACTCAGAAATACGCAGCAAACTGCCACTGCTAAAATGGCTGGTGGCCATAGGAATTAAAGTATGGTCTACTGAGAGCAGCAGGCACCACTTCCATTAGCCTGTTAGAAAGTTGTCATAAATATATGGTGTGTTGTACTTGATGGAGCCTTTCACAAAACTACTGGTGGTGCTAATACAGAATGCTGTAAGTTTTCATTAGCTCAGTGTTGGTGATCTGTTTTTATTTTTTTTCCTCTTTTTCTATCGTAAATGTGTTTTTCTAACTTCTTCTTGATATGAAAATAAATTAATGTTTACAAACATACTTTAATGCCTGAAATTAGAACACCGTGATTTCTTTCTGTCTCCATTATCATACTGAATGTTTGCAGCTTTCTAGCTCCAATAACATGTCAGATGTAATTTACAAAATTAATTATTCTGAAATATTTTTGATGATCCAGTCCCTGTGCCCATGTTAAGATTGTAAGTAATGTTAAGAAGGATAAATGGTAACCGAATGCCAAGGGTTTCTACAAACTAAAATCAGAATATAAACTTCAGAGCATCAAAAATATGTCTTAGAAAAGCATTGGTACATAATTATTGCAGTTTTCAATATTTGACAATGATTCTATGTTTACTGCTCTGAAGAAAGAGGCAAATACATCTTTCAGGCAGTTAATTCCAAGGCAATGACTTAAGTATATGATTGCCTGAAAAAGCGTTCAGTACTGCTAAGCACTCAAAGAATTTAGTGCTATATTGTGTGTGCAAAAACTCAGAGATTTCACATATAACCCTGCAACCTGGATATTGTAGTTTAGTTTTCTAATTTGAGTTTATACTGCTGTGTTTCCCTGCAGTGACAGACAGAAGATGGCACTGTTTATTCATTGTTCTAAAAATGAAAAGCTATTTTCCTGCTCTTTCAAGGAAAATAAATGTTAGTATACAGGGAAAACAGAAAAGAAAATGGAGGTAAAAATATTTTTTGAGAAATAGGTATTTTCTGCTGAGTCAGAACATATGCCTGTAAAAGCTGCAGTGTTGACAAGTCTCAGACAGGAGATACCTTTTGTCAAGATAGCTGTACAGAGTTCAAAGCCTCTGTGAAGTAGGGGCTGAAACACTGTGTACCAAGATAAAATGTAAAAGGAGAATGAGAGGGCTAGTATGAAAGTTGTTATACACTGAAAAATACTAGAAGAACATAATTATATAAAAGCAGCAGATGATAATTGGCTCATTAATATGGGATATTATCTAAGAGTATTTTCTGGGGAAAGAGTGACTTTACTGGGTAAGCCTTGGAAGTCATAAAGATCCTTCTGGTTGTGCAAGCTGCCATATCCTTGCTTCTTTTTGTAAGTTCTGTTTGTGATGGAACCTAATATGCCAATTAAGGGTTTTTTTGCAAAATCAGTCTTTATCTGCAAAACAGTGTAGCAAGCAGGACAAAGGAGGTTATGCTTCCCCTGTACTTGACACTGCTCAGGCTGCACCTTGAATACTGTGTCCATTTCTGGGTCACTCAATTCAGGAGAAGTGTTGAGGTACTGGAACATGTCCAGAGAAGGGTGATGAAGCTGCTGAGGGGCCTGGAGCACAAGCTCTTTGAGGAGAGGCTGAGGGAGCTGGGGTTGTTTAGCCTGGAGGAGGCTCAGGGGTGACCTCATTACTGTCTGCCGAAGGGAGGTTGTAGCCAGGTAGGGGGTGGTATCTTCTCCCAGGCAACCAGCAATAGAACAGTCTCCAGGTGTGCTGGGGGGAGGTAGAGGCTGGACATTAGAAGGAATTTCTTCACAGAAAGAGTGATTTGCCATTGGAATGGGCTGTCCAGGGAGGTGGTGGAGTCACCATCCCTGGAGGTGTTCAAGAAAAGACTGGATGGAGCACTTAGTGCCATGCTCTAGTTGATTGGATAGGGCTGGGTGATAGGTTGGAGTGGATGATCTTGGAGGTCTCTTCCAACCTGGCTGATTCTATGACTGAATGTGTAAAAAGGGATTTAAAAAAATATTTTCAATAGCAATTGCACTAATGTTTTGCTGTAAAAAGAGTACTGAATATATTACTACATTTCTCAGTTAATGAAAATTATTTGTACTCTGTAGTCTGAAAGTTCGAGTAGACAGAAGGCTCTTTATAGATAACTTTACCTTGTTATATTTAAGTTACCATTTTTATTTATCTACATTTAAACTGTCAAGAACCTTATAAGTAGTGCACTCCTAGCTGGTTGCTAGATTCAACTTAGCTTCAGTATTTCCTTCACAGGTGACTGATGGCAAAGGAAAGAAGACTGTCCTTGGGAAACCGAGAGTTTTAACTCCCATTTGCAAAGTTTTACTATTAATGTTACTTGTTATTTATTTGCTTTCTTGTTACACATTCTAAGTTTTCAGGACTGGCTCTTTTTAATATTACTATGAATTTCTACCCAGCTGTTTCACTTATCAAATAGCTTCTCTTGTGTGACTAGAGCTATTGATCCAAACAAGGCAAAGAAGGATTTGGCCTGTCATGAAAATAAGCTTCAGGATGTGAATAACACCAGTAAGCAGGATTTTTCTTCTAGCTATAAATTATACTTTTGAAAGAAACTGAGCAGGAACAGTTCTAAAAAAGCAATGCTATAAAAAATTTGCCAAATTAAATAGGGTTCTCTGCCATGTTGCTTAATGCTTAGGGTATTAAGTAAGATATCCTGTTTTGTTTTGGAGGGTTTTCAATTACTCATTAGAAGAGCAGCACAGTTTGTGACAGTCTTTGAAAACGCTTGTAATTTACTCCCTTTTCAGTCTGTGGAAAATCTGAAATGCTTTACATCAGTTAAAAGATAATTGAAGCTGAACAATATTTTTTTTCCTCTAGGTTTTGGATGCCACTGAAAAAAATTAGTTCAGATTTTGTAGACCATACGTGATTTCAGAACTTAAGTATGGGCTTTGATGTATTGTATGTCCAAAATATTAGAAAATAATATTCTAAACTATTTTGACTTGCTTTTTTTTAAGTTCTACTTAATTTCTTCTGAGCAGAATGCTTCTTAACTGTGAGTGGTGTTATTTGTAAAAGATGTTATGCAAATAAAATAATTTATGGGAAACCAAGCAAGCAAAAACTGTCTTTGTAGATGCAAGCTGAGCAAAAGTGTTCATGTTAGGTGTATTACCCATAAATCCATATGGCAGGAGAACTTCAACCTTTTAGCCAATTGCTGTTTATTCTTGAAAGTCTGTATAATTAAAAGCCTTTATGTTTAATTATAACCTGAGTTCTGTATTTTGTGTTTCTATCTTTGAAAGAAATTGCATATCAGACAGGTGAGCTTGGCTTTTGATGGCAATCTTTCAAAAAAAGATAATTGGGTGGATTTTAGTTAAGAAGACTATAGCACACATTATTATATTATACAGACCTTGTATTTTGTAGTTTGAAATCAATATTGAAAAGACAGTGTTTCAAAGGAATAGCTGACATGCAAATTTCTTTTGAAATTATGGCGTCTAGGTACCATCCCGAAATTATAATGTGCTACTCAGCCTAGCTTATGCTGTATTCTGCTGTAAAAAATGAAGCACCTTCCATTTTCTTCTCTAAGCATTACAAAATTGAACTTTTAGTGTCATACCTATTTTAATGGGACTGATTGCTTGGCACAGAACTGGAGTAAACTGTATTGTGTACTTGAGAGATATGTTGCTTGGGAAAGGAATAAATATGTGAATCAATGTACTTTATGGATTGCCTGTCTAATTTCAGAACATATTAAAATATTCTCCTTGTAATAAAAGACTATTAGTTGAAGTGAAATTGCTCAGGTGAGCCCAGCATGCTGGGCACCAACAGCTTTGCTCTACAAAAATACTAGAGCAGTTTCTCCATTTGCTTGTAATATTTAGGGTTTTGATATAGAAACCTCTAGAAATAAATGAATGACTGGTTCCTTCTTGAGTATAAAGCCTTCTTACTTTAATAGAATCATATACTTTTAAAATTCTTACCACCTTTATCCTTACAAGACATTCTTTCATGTGTATTACATTTACGTTAGCATTCATGGGCTAAAAACTAGGGCTGGCCTGACTTGGCCTTACCTGGTTCCAAACTCTTGAGTTACAAGATGTGGTAATGTGCAGGTCCTGATGGGAGTATTTCCTTCTTTCTCCTTCTTTGCATAGAGGATGAGTTGGTTAACCTGGACTCTCACACTGTCTTTTACTAGGGTAGAAGAAGAAGGCTGGAGAGGTGGCCACAAGCCAACCTCATGAGGTTCAACAAGGCTAAGTTCAAGGTCCTGCATCTGGGTTGAGACAATCCCAAGCACAAATACAGGCTGGGCAGTGACTGGCTGGAGAGCAACCCTGTGGAGAGGGACCTGGGGGTGCTGGTGGGTGAGAAGCTCAACATGAGCCAGCAGTGTGCATTTACAGCCCAGAAAGCCAACCAGATCCTGGGCTGCATCAGGAGAAGTGTGGCCAGCAGGTGGAGGCAGGTGATTCTCCCCCTCTACTCTGCTCTGGTGAGACCCCATCTGGAGTACTGCATCCAGTTCTGGAGCCCCTATTACAAGAGGGATGTGGACATGCTGGAGCATGTCCAGAGAAGGGCCACAAGGATGATCAGAGGGCTGGAGCACCTCTCCTATGATGACAGACTGAAAGAATTGGGGCTGTTCAGTTTGGAGGAGGCTCCGAGGTGACTTTATTGTGGCCTTCCAGTATCTGACGGGGACCTACAAAAAGCTGTGGAGAAACTTTTTAGGCTATCAGGTAGTGACAGGACTAGGGCGAATGGAGCAAAGCTGGAGGTGGGGAGATTCAGATTGGATGTGAAGAGGAAGTTCTTCACTGTGAGAATGGTGAGGCCCTGGAATGGGTTGCCCAGGGGGGTTGTTTGGGGCCACATCTCTGGATGTGTTTAAGGCTCTGTCCAGCCTGATCTAGGGTGGGGTGTCCCTGCCCATGGCAGGGGAGTTGGAACTAGATGATCCTTGTGTTCCCTTCCAACCCTGACTGATTCTATGATTCTAAGTTGCTTTTTCATTCCTCCATGTAAGTTTTGGAAGTCCTGTTTTTTTCAAACTAGAAGGTTCCATTCTGAAACATGACAAAATCAACAGGAACTTGCCAGCAATTCTGTAGCGATTTGAACAGCTCTCAGCATCATCTTTCATCTCTTTCCCCCTCTTACTTCATCTGGAGCTAAGAACTCTGACATTTAGGATTTTTACTGTTTGAGCCATGAGTGTTGTCTCATTCTGAAAGTTGGGAAGGAAACATTCTTGTGAGTGAAATTAAGACACAAATGAGGTTGTATATCAATATGAGACTATTTATTTCTTGTAGACAAAGCAGAGAAAGAAGTAACGTGAAGCAAAGAAAGAGAACTGAGAGATAGAAGGAGATAGAATTACCACTTCGTGGTTCTTCTTTGATGGGAGATGGGGAGAGATGTCTTAGGCTGCTGCCTCCAGCCTGAGACTTTCCTGGTGATGTTTCTTTACCCCCCCCAGTAAACTGGCATAGGACAGGAACTGTATTAGGTTTATTAGGTTCTTGGTTCATTCGTTGTAGCTCCTCCTGGCCCACACTCTTATAATATTTCAGGGGGTCTCCCTGTGTGCCTTCAGGGGTCGGCATTGAGCAGCCTCTGCCCCTGTTTGCCATCCACTGTCCACCACACCCCCTGGGGTGATGCTGTCTCCGTGGGCAGAGATGACACACCAGGCAGGCCATTCAGGATGATCTTACCTTTGTTGAGACAATTCTCAGTTCTTAATGTAATCATCACTATCACAATGTGATTTACATGTTCAAGAGAGGATTCTCGCAACTATATATACAGGTAACACAGAATGATTTGGCCACATTTTTAAGAAGGAGAAAAGTCTGCCGAAATTAGATTTAAATATGCATTTTATTTTAAATGAACTAGCTAAAAACATGGCAATGATTTTGATGAATGCAATGTAAACATCAAAGCCCTCTTGTATTATTGTTTTCCCTATGTATTTGCAATGTTTGTTTTTGCTGCACTTTTACACTCTGATGCACAACAAAATTAATTTCCTGGTGACAAAGGAAATCTTTGCCCTAAGCTTGCTTAGAGCTGTCATGCTTCTAAATACTGCAGGGGTTTCAGCCAGAGGGGCTGAGAACTCCAGTGAATGGGCTACTTAACCTGAGATCTTGCACAAAATAATGTTGACCTCCAGCTGCCCAAGCAATACATTTACTAAAGAAATAAATTGGAAGGAATACGCTTTTACTCCAGGGTCAGGTCAGTGTGCAATTCCAGGTGAAAAATGATGCTCTTTAGGCTTTTTCCCTACAGAAATAAATCCGAAGTCAGAGTACAGCTACATGGAGTTCTCACACATAGCATTCATTCAGTAATTATGTCAAAATTAGTATTTAATGATCATTTGTTTGCTCAGTTTCTTTTGTGTCATACTTTTTAAAAAAAAATAAAGGAAATCAAAAGCAAACCTTGTGTTTAAAAAAAAAAATGAAACATATCCAGGCCTATTCTGTAGAATGCATAATGAAATTCCCAGTTCTAGAAGGAATGAAATGAGGGTATGGGTGGTGGAGTTCAAACTTCATCTCGCTGGTAAAATGACTCAAATTGCTCTATTTTACAATGCCTATCTCATAGATACTCAGAATTACAGGCACAACTGTAAAGCCCTTTCTTCTACCTCAGACAAGCCTGGTAATGTCAGTGAGTTAAGGGGTGTGATTATGGAGCTAGGTTTGCATCTGGCTGACTAATCTGCTTTCTGCTTTAGTGACCATAGTAAATGCTATGAACTTAACTCCATTTCTTAACAAGTTATTAGCCAGACATATCAGATTTGAAAGAATGTGCACCCCCCAGCATTCTGCTACCTGTTCCTTGATACGTGAAGAGTCCCAGCATAATACTTAAAAGGGAAAAAAATGCCTGCCTACTCTGACTGTAAATTCACATTACATTAAAGGCAGAAGAAAGATTAGAGTATTAAAAAGACTTAAAAGCTGAACAAACTCTTAACAGTCTGTAGATTTAAAAAGAAATCTCTTTTTCTTGTTTACTTGCTTCAAAGGTGAAAGCCTCTGTGTTAGGATTAAGGAAGACCTACATTAAAAAAAAAAAAAAAAAAAAAAAAGAAAAAAAGAACTGAAGCTGACAGCTGACTCTTCTTTTTATGGCAGCAAAAGAATTGAGGTAAAAGGAGCAAGATGCATGATTTTGAATTCTGCATGTGACAGACAATAGGCTTGTGCACCTTGCCTAGAATTCAGAAGAGTAACCAGAAGCTAGACACGATAAAGGGGAGGGGGTATATAATACCATTGCAAAGGCTAGGCTTCTAATTTTAAAGCTTTTTTAACAAAGAAAGCCATCCTTTTACGGAGCTGATCAATAACAAAAGAACATATACCACATTTCCCTGTAAAAAGCAGATTAGCTGTCTTGTGGCCTCCCTGTATTGGTCAAAGTGTCTGAGAAATTACGCGAGGTCTATTATGTTGAATGTCCAGGGGAAAACTGGCAGCAAAGATGAATTAATAATGAATATTGTCATAATGTCTAAAATTGGGAAGCAGATTCTTTGCTTCTGCCTATACAGTTGCTGACTGTAAAAAATTGTACTCTTTGTTGTACAGACAACAAAGCTGTGATGTGACTGTTTGGCTAGGCAAACTTGAGTGTTACCTGCCAAACTTGGCATTTGATAGCATTCCTGGTAATTTCTGGTGCTGGGTAGAAAGGTATACTTTATATATGTATGACAACTATGGAGCAAGGAGAGTTGCTGCAGGAACTATTGTCCCTCATATGTTGGAGAGGCCATTAATTCATGATAAGACCCCTGAACAGGACTTGAGCATACCTGCAGTTTCTTCTCTATGTGTCATATGTGATCACAGTTCTAGAAGCTGGTCTTGATGCTATGGTATAGAAAACCTGAGATCTATCAATACAGACATTTGACACTGCTAATGATTAAAGATGATGCTTTCCAAATGTCCAAATGAATAAGGTTGGAGGAATAATACATTTCAGAATAGATTAATTTTGAGATGATGTAGAATTATCTCTAGACTCCATTAAGAGTTAAGTGCAGTAATTCTTTCACTCAGAGAGATACCAGATAACGAGTCAAGCTCTCTTTCCTCACTTTTTGGCACAGTGTGTTTTATGTGATAGTAGCTCAAAAAATGAGGTCATACAAGACAAGAAAATCAACATTTTTGAGAGCGTGCATATGCAGTTTTAAAAAATAATGGGAATTATGAAGCCAGGTTTATATTCTCAGCATGTTTTCTTGAGCAAATAATTTTATCTTTCCATTGCTCTGTACAGAGAAGATATTTAATTTTTAAAAATTACAGTAGACATGACATTGAAAATGCATCCTTTTATGCATTCAGTAATTAGCCAATACTGCATGCAGAATTCAGCAGCATCTATATCCAGACAGATGTGGTTTCCTGTCATTTTGTGTTGTAGGGAAGGGGGAAATGTATGAAACCAAAATCAAACCTGTAAACAGCAGTAGCAGTAGGAACAGAATGAACTGTGGAAAGATAATTGAATGTTTTCAAGCACTTTAGGATGTGAGACTCTTAAAAGCTAGAAAACACACATTCTTCTTAAATGGTATCTCTCCTACTGGTGTTTAACATTTTGGTATAGAGCGGTATGGTTTTATTAGCCCCACAGGGAATGCTTGTTACTTCATACAAGTTACTGTAAATATGTGTTAGCATTTAAATAATAGCATAAAAGATCTTTATATATCCTGCTTTAACAAGATCAGTTTCAAGAAAAATGAAGTTTTCATCATTCTTTACCATCTTTGCCTTGAAGCCTGATTCTGCTTTTAGAGATGACATCTCAGCAATGTGATCTGTTGTTGTTTTTCAAGCTCCTGGGCCCTGAGTTACTCCTGCACTGCTGATTCCAGTATCAAAATCTGTCAGCAAGGTTGTTAGCATTTGGGAATTAAACTGCAATTGAACTGAAAGGAATGAAGCTAAGAGCATGCTTAATGTTTTTTATTTCTCAGACTATACTTAAAAACATTATTTCATTTTTTTAAAAGGAGCCTGTGTAATGCTAGCCAGTATCCTCCCAGATCATTCTTTAGATGCGGAAGTTGATAGAAACCTGCTATTTATCAAAGAAAAGAAATTATGAACTTAATTAGGGACTGGTATCATGAGCCTTCTTAATGCCATAAGAATAACAATGAAGCCTGTTATTTTAATTGTGAGAGACATAATTTTGAAAGCTGGGTCCTTGGCAATATCAGTCAAGTCCTCTTTAAAAGTAAATAAGGGAACTATAATTTCAAAAAATCTCCTTTCATTTTAATGGCTGAATACAATATCTGAGCTGAGATGCAGATTAAAGTCCAAGTTGAAAGCCAAATCTAACTCAAAAAGCACTTTAGAAACCACTATTTAATTGAAAATTTGGACAAGAAATATGAAGACCAAAGCAACAATTAACCTAGCTGTTTCTTTTAGCTGAACAAAACCCCAGTAACTTCTAAATAACAATCAAATAGGTAAAATGAACAATTGGATCACACCCAGGCCTCAATGCTGGCAGCTTAATTTGAAGAAAAGCTTTATGTAAGCTTTTTTTATTAAAAAAAAAAAAAGTGATTTATTTTAATATTTGGACCGCTGTTTTGTACAGACCTAAACCTCTGGGGTAATAAAGAAAGCTACAGATTAATTTATCTAACCATGTTCAAAAATTGCCTTTCCCTATTCCATGTTATCCTGATGACAGCTTGAATTTATTTTACTTTCTGTCTGTAGCTGAGGTCATGTTCTAATAAGTTTCACCAGTGCTTGGTTTCTACTTACAGGATGACTGTAGCAGAAAATATTGCAAAGGCCAGAGCAGTTCAGAATAAACACAACTTTTCTTCTGCCATGCAAACCTGTTACAGCTTTTACCAATCCACCTGCAGTGTAGTGTTTGTGCTGTTTGTTAATGTGTCCGTGCTTGCAAACTCAAAAGCAGTGAATTAAAAAGTTTTAAAGGCTGTGGCTTCTTGAAAGTTTTACCAAAAAAAAAAAAAAAAGCCATGATCTTTGGTGTAGGGAATTTAAGCTACTGAGAAAATGTTGGCTTTTCTAATATACTTTCTGAGGATCATCTTCATGTGGCCCATTTGCAGACCACACCATCCTCAAATTGGGAAAAACTTGTGAAATGTTGGTGTGCCACAGGGAATGCCTATGGTTACTCAATAACATTTCCATATGCTCTTAGGGTATGTATTCTGTTTCTTGTTTGTAATACCAGGCACAGTACTCTTTTGTTCTTCTGACAGAGCCACGTGCTACAAATGTGTAATGATTGTAAGGGAAAATAGGGAAATAGCATCAGAAAAACTAGTAACACCTGTTGTTTGAGATGAAAATAAGAAGTTAAATGCAACACCAATTGCTTTCAGTGAAATGTTTGCATTTATGCTGATTTTCTGTTCATCTCCAGTCACATAACACCAGAGAAGACATATCCTAGGGGCTTGGAAGTTCTGAGATGTTCCTAATCAGTCACTGAAAGTTTGTTGACAAATTGATTTTCACTAGTAGGAAATTAATTATTCTTGAGACTAGTTCAGGCAGTTCAAAAGCCAAAATCGGTGCAAGAATTGTCAGAAATAATTTTTAACTCATTCTTAGCAAGTATTATATTCAATTTATTGTTGAAGAACTCATGCTATGTAAACTTTTCACAGGAATGCTTAAAGCTGAATTGTACATTTATTTGCAGTAATGAAACTCCATTGCTGGTTGTGAACTCATGATGTATATCAGGACGTAAGGTAGTTGAGTCTTCTGACGTGAACAAACAGTAATATGTCAGGTAAATCAAATGTGTAGAGATGTTCACAGCCTTGTTTGAGCTTGTACTGGCTGACTTCTCTGATCCAACCTGTGTATTCAGTATAGGTTTAGGAGCTCAGCAGTTTAAAACAGTTGGGAGGGTATTTAGGCTGACTATGAGCTCCAAAACACTCATTGTATAGGTTGTGTCGATAATTATAGGCTTACTAATGACCTGTGAAAATTTAACCTGTGTACTGTGTGTTAATCTGGTTAGTCACAATTAAAACTACAGCAGTAATAAGAATATTTACACATAAGTGCTTGCAAGGAAAATGGAGTGCTTATGTTGTCAGAAGCTGAGCTTGTAGTGTAGTATATAAAATAGGATGAGGACTCTTGTCTGTGCATATATCACCAGGAAAATACCTAGAAGGTTTTCTCTTTGTTTGTGTTTAAGCTGAATAAGGACCTAAATACTAATTTGTTTACTTTCCAGTAAAGGTTTATGTCCATTAGAGATTTAAGATGTGAAGGATCTTCTCAAAGTAATAAAGCCAAAACCTCTAAGCAGCTTTTTTTTTTTCCCCCTAATTAAAGAAAGCTGTGCTATTTGCAAGAAAACAAACAAAGCCCACTAGAAACATGTACCTTCTAGGCTGTTACCTTCCTAACCAAGGGCTTTCTCAAACATCTTCAACCCATCTATGTTTCTTGAAAGATTATAATGATGCCTCAGGAAAGAGTTCTGTATAGATGTTCATGCTGTAAGAACCTGCTCTGTTTTAACCGCATTCAGCAGATGAGTTTGCATTTTTATAGCCAGCTGTTAATCACTAATTGTACCCTTACTCATTTGCAGAAAATTGAGGACAATTAAAAGTTTCTTGACATTCTAAGAACTTGAAAGGTCATGAAGCATAATTAGCTCTAAGAAATGGTAGAGATTATCAATCTGTCTAGAGCATCTAACTAAGACAATGTTGATTGATAGCTTCTTTTTGAAGATATAACATGTACATTTTCTGTACATAAATATTACCTACAATGTGCAGTACTTTGATTATATACAGCAGCAGAAATGTTCAAGTTCAGAAAATTTCTTACCTGTTTGGTGGTATATTAAACCAGTGTGACTCCTTTGGTGTTAGAAGAAGTGGTTCTAAGTATGGAAAATAAAATTGGAGTTTCCTTTATACTTCAGATTGGAAATGGTTTATACACCCCAGGAAGAGAATAATAATAATAATAACTCTAAAGAGTGTAATCATTACTTTGCTGAACAAGTATTAGTATGCAGAGGTGTCTCTTCACCTGTTACCTAGGCAATGTGTAGTGCTGTTATCTCCTACTGCTGAGCTAAAAATGTGACTTTACTGTGGTTTTGGGTCAATTTCTAGCTGGTAGAGCTTGTCTATATAGCAAATAACAGTAGCAATTACGTGAGATTACAAAGACTTCTAGTTAGATTGCACAAGCTTTCTGCCTAGAACCTGAGTTGCTAACTTGAGCCATAGCTTCCTTACTGCTACCTTTAATTTTGCTAGCTACTTACAGAAAGGAAATAATTGTAATTGTGCGTAACATCACTTAGAAGTAGTAAAAAGAGATTTCAATTGAGATTTAAATGTGTGTATTTGGTTTGGGTGAGCTGGAATTACTTTTTTTTCCTGGAGCATCCTGCATAGTGCTGTGTTTTCCAGAACTGTAGCTGGGTATTGATGGTATGCCACTGTTTTGGCTACTGCTGAAGCAAGCACCAGGGCTTTCACAGCTTTTCCTCCTGCAACAGTAGGCTGAGGGATGGGTAAAATCTTGGGAAGGGACACAGCTGGGCAAGCTGACCCAAACTGACCAAAAGATACTCCATACCATATGACATCATCTCAGATGTGAAAGCTCAGTGAAAGAAGGAAATGTGAGGGACATACTTCGATGGTGTGTGTCCTCTGGAGCAACCATTATGCATATTGAAGTGCTGCTTCCCAGAAAGTGACCAAATACTGTCTGCTGATGGGAAGTAGAGAATAATATCTTTGTTTATTCTTCCACAAGCAGCCTTTGCTTTTGCTTTCCTTCCAATAAATTGCTTCTGTCCTGACTCCTCAACCTTTGCTTGTATTTTCCCCTCTCCTCTATCCAGCTAAGAAGGGGACAGATAAGAGTGGCTTTGGTAGGCATCTGGCCCCCAGCCAGGGCCAAACCACCACACTGAGAAAAAAGACAAGTAAAATTTCTCAGATACTAGAAGTGACCCTCGTGTTTGAGAGTATTAGAGCAGAATTTTACTGGTCTCTTGGGCCAATATTTTTGAAAGCCATATATAAGAACTAAAGCCTATATATTCAAATTTTATTTCAATTACACATAACAGAGATCACACAAAATGAGTTTGAAAAGCATTAGAGCAATTACAAAGAGCTGTACCTTGATAAAAGCCTTTAATAGATTTAGAACCAAAGCCTATTTTTTTTTCTTAATAGGAGTACTTTACCATGGAACATTAAGAAAAAAAATATTTTATGCATCTCTGACTAGTTGAGTGAAGGGTGTCCAATATCTTTATTGTTGCTTAGCATGACATTGTTCTCTGCAGTGAGAATTTGGATATCAAAAGCATTGATTCTGATTGTTCCCATTCCTAAACATCTGCTCAGATCAGTAGGTTATTTATGATGTTTACCCTGAAGCAAACACACCTCTTATACTTCAGGGATTTAAGAAGTAAGCTGAATGATTTCTCATTACTAAAAGTTATAAAGCATGTGCATGTGCAGTTGCCACATTGCTAGTGACTTGGATGGGCTGGAGGGTTGGGCAGGAAGAAATTTAGTGAAATTCAACAAGGGCAAGTATAGATTCTTGCATCTGGTAAAGAACAACCCCATGTATCAGTATAGGTTGGGGGCTGACCTGTTGGAAGGCAGTGAAGGGGGAAAGGATCTGGGGGTCCTAGTTGATGGGAGGTAGACCGTGAGCCAACAGTGTGCTCTTGTGGCCAGGAGGGCCAATGCCCTTCTGGGGTGTATTAAAAGTCATGTGGCTAGTATGTCGAGAGAAGTTCTCCTGACCCTCTATGCTGCCTTGGTGAGGCTGCATCTGGAGTACTGTGTTCAGTTCTGGGCTCCCAGTTCCCCTGCAAGGGCCACAGAACTGCTTGACTGAGTCCAATGCAGAACCACAAAGATGATTAGGGGAATGAGACATCTCTGTTGTGAGAAGAGATTCAGGGAGCTGGGGCTCTTTAGCTTGGAGAAAAGGAGACTGAGAGGTGACCTCATCAATGTTTACAAATATGTAAAGGGTGAGAGCCAGGAGGATGGAGCCAGGCTCTTTGCTGCGATGTCTGATGACATGACAAGGAGCAATGGGTGGAAGTTGAGGCATAGGAAGTTTCATGTAAACATGAAGAGGATTTTTTTCCCTGTAAGGGTGACAGAACACTGGAACAGGCTGCCCAAGGGTATTGTGGAGTCTCTTTCTTTGGAGATATTCAAAACTTGCCTGACTGTGTTCCTGTGTGATCTGGTATAGGTGATCCTGCTCTGGCAGGGGGGTTGAACTGGATGATCTTTTGAGGTCCCTTCCCGTCCCTGACATTCTGTGATTATGTGATTCTGTGAATATAACTTATATTCCTCTGAATCCTTTATTAAATTTAAGTGTGGACCAACTTGAGACTTGTTCAGGTATTATTTTACAGGATGAAACCTACTGAATTATTATGTGAAATACATTGTCTCTAAGTGATCAAAAATCAGTTTCTACTGTTTTGAGATTTATTTGCTTATTTATTTTATTTCATTATCCTGAAATGCACACTCCTTGTTGCTCATGTGTTGACTGTATCAGTTAACAAAATGGTTATGAGTGTGAGATTAATAAGGATCATCACTGGTAGTCTTTTCAATAATTAAATTGAGTTTTCTGGAATTCAGACATTTGGAAATAACCCAAACTGATTAAGCTAGCTGGGACTCTGGAGGTAAAAAGAGAAGGGAGTGGGTGGATGTAACTGCAGTGATCTGGCTGCGAGCTCTTTGTGGAAGTATCTTCTTCACTGAGAGTGCTCCTTCTGAAAATGGTGGACCCTCAGGATTGTTTATACAGAGTTATGCAAACAAGTTCAGTTATTCCTGATGAGAGCTGTACTCCCACATACTGACCTGTAAGATTTTCAAAGTCTCTCTGAAAAGACACTTTGAGGGAGATGAAGTAGAAGTCAAACAGTGAAGTAAACTTAATTATGGTACAATAAAGTCTGCTATTTACTTTCTCTGATTGATTGAAATGAAATTATCTAAATTCACTCAATTAATTCTGAAAGATCAAAATCCTTACAGGATCATGTGAGATTTAATCACTTCTTTTTAGTCTGGGAGCTTGGTCATACCACTCAAAAATTGCCTATATATATGTAGCTCAGTTAGCTGTTGAACTTAGCTGTAATATCTGTTTTTCTCCCAATGGTTATAATTTATAATAGATTTAAAAGGAGAAAGTGTTTAATTTATCACCTTGCAAAAAATATAAATTGTGTATTGGTTTGTATTTTATCTTTACATATGTGAACAAAATATGGTAACTCCTTCCCCACTGTTCTGATTCAGTTTACAATAATTTGGTTGGAAATGTGACATTTAAGGCCTCATTTCTTCGTCTTGGTAAAACTGCACTGTTTGAAATAGATCTTGGAGGGTAGGTTTCGAGGGACAGTTTTTTAATTGTGGTTGGCTTGTTTGTTTAATTTTTTTTTGTTTGGTTTGGTTGGTTTTGTTGTTTGGTTTTTTTTTCTTTTAGTTTACCCAACAAATAATCTGTTTCTTGATTCAAATTCTTGTATTTGTAGTTTTCCACCAACAAATACAGCTGGCAGAAATCTATTTCAGATGAAGATACAGTCTGTGTATACCTTAGGACATAATGACTTGCTGTTGGTCAAAATACTTCAAATATCTAGAGTTTCTGCTATTTTTTTTTTCTTTACCAGAGAATACTACTGTAATATATGGTGGATGAGTGAAGGGCAGTCTCAGCAATGTTTCAGTTACTTTTTCCACACATCTGCAAAAATCCTCTGTAGAATTAATAAAATATGAATATAAATAAATGAGCATGTGTGTACATGTACCTGTATAGGTAGATGATTGTATTTATTTACAGAATAGGAAAGGAAAAAATGTTTTGAAAAAACCTGTTACGGATTTTTTTTTTTTTTTTCTCTCTTCCTTCAGAAGAAGATTCCACTTTGCCTGACTCCCAGGAAAATGATTAGAGAAATCCTCTTTGGAAGAGGTAGATGTCCAAAAGTGGTGTTGGCAGGCTGTCCTTATCTTGGTGGCTTTCAGGACAGTTTGATATTTACCTGCTGTCTGTTAGTCTCTCAGTAGTTCAGGCCTATTGCAGTGGTCCTTGGGGATGGAACTGCAGAAGATACGTTAGAAAGAGGAGTTTATTTCAAACATGTTGCCCTCAGTACAGCTGTGATATGAGCAGTCATTGCTGGACAGCTGGAGCTTTTGTCAGCTAACAGTTCCTGTGTCAGGAATATTTACTGTCCAGATTTGTGGCAAAATGGAGATTTCTAATATTCAGAATCCCGTGTTGTTGCTATACTCATCTAAAAGGTGTTTTGGCTTAGAGAGTAAAACTAAAGCTGAAAATTACTCCATGTAATTAATACATTATCCTGCATTCAAAAAGCAAAAGCTTGAAATTTTGCTCCCTTAGTCTTCACCAAACTTCACAAACAGAAAATCAAATTCACTTAGTGTCCAGACAAGTGAAAAATGTATTTAACAGAGACGGAGAACGAAAACAACATATGACAGATTGGGGGCTTGTACTTTAATGGCTATTATGTCCTTCATTTGGTAGAAGATGAATGCCTGGATTTTTAATTTTTTTTTTCCCCTTCCCTGAGACTCTTTATTCTGAATGTGTATGTCGTGGTTTTAAAAGAGCTGACAGAATGAGACTCTCACGTGAACTGGAGAGAAAAAACAGAATTATGTTTGAAAAGAAAGATTTAGAAAAATCCCAGAGAATATACAGCACTTCGTAGCAAACCCCTTAAATCTTCCCCATACTTGAAACTTAAATCTACATCCCCCAACGCTTCTTTTCTTCCCACCCTGTGCTTCTGTTTGCTGCTAGGCCCAGACAGGGCCTCTGCAGCCATAACCAGGCCCACTCCCTACACGTTCACCTAGACAAGTGGCTCCCATCACAGACGGCAGGCAGGAGGGAGAGAAAAGGGAAAGGAGCTGCCCTTGCTCCCATAATTGTGCTACTTCTTTATAAAGGTGACGACCTTTATAAAGAGGTAGCACAATTATGGGATTGAATAACAATTTTACGACTCCTTTAGTCCCTAAAGGATTTCTTTTAACCCTATGTTTCCCAACCTACAACAGTGTAGTATGTTGATGCTTGCTGTCTCCTCAGCCACATATGGCATAAAGCAAGTCTGTCTGGACAGAACTGTTATTTCGAATAGATGTGTTGTTTTTTTTGTTTTGTTTTGGTTTTTTTTATAAAAAACCTCTATGGAAAGGCAGTCAATAAATTGCTCTTTCTGCAGGTAGATCTAAGAAGTGCTCAAGATTCCACCCCCAGTTTTCCTTCACATCTCAGGTGACACATCCAACCTCTGTCTTTTCTTTGCTTCATTTTCCTTTCCTTCAGAATCCTTCACTGCAGCATACCTGTCTTTCGAGCAAGCAGCTACCCTTGAGTTATGATTTTTTATGTCTTATGGAAACTTGTACATGTGGAAATCTCAAAGTACTGTACTGACAGAACTTAAACAACACCATGCCTCTTAGTGGCTATTACAAGATTAAACCAGAAATTTATGTCATGCCATTCACTGCAGCAGTATGGGCACATTCGTACGAATCTCAATAGTAGCGCAGTTGCAGACAGTGACACTTGGTGATTTAAGGAGGCAGTATGTAATTACTGCACTTGAAATTTGGCCTGGACACTGAGTTGACTCTGAATCTTTCCTAAGAAGTGTCAGAAAATAATACATGAATATAAATAGCCATGACTTCTGATTCCGATAGGTTTTCATTCCTGCCAAATAATTTAATCTAAAATATATATATATATATATATTCAGAAATGGATTTTGCTTCACATTGTTATAAATAAGGTGCTGTTGTTTTAGCAGGTGAAGGAATTACTTTCCTTTTTTTTTTGAGTTTTCTGATTTTGTTTGTATGACTTGAGTGAATTAAATTCTCAAGTTCAGATAAAAAGCTGTAAGATTTTTCCCCTGAGAGAGATGACGTTTTGTGATATTCATAGAATTTTCAGGGCTAGATGAGACCTCAAAGATCATCATTTTAACCAGTGAAAGTGTTTTGATGTGAACCTTGAAAGTTACTTGGCAATGGCTTCCATGCCCAAGTTGCCTACTCAGTGGAACTACTTATTTTCTGTAAGGAAGATAATAAGGCTGAAAAAAGGACCATGTTCTAAGGTCACACAACAATAATTCAATTCTCTATTTCTCTATATTGAAAATATACCATGTATAAAACCTGACACTAGCCATGATATACTTAACCAATGACTGCAGAAAAACATCTTTGGCTATGTAGTTTGAAATAATGTTCTGGTTCTGTTTCTTAAAATGTAGTACAAATGGCTTAGATTGTCTCCTAGGAATGTCTTCCTCAACAAATCCATATGATCTTATCAAGTTTGTGAGTTCTTTCTGTTTTCCCATCTTCCCTTGCCTCTTTGAACTGAACTTTTTTTGACATTTTCAACTGAAATGGCAGCGGCAGAAATTTCAAGAGACTTTTACATTGTCATGGGAATAAAGCTTCAAGGTGCAATATATGAGCCACTCAGCTGCTAACAAATCACTGCATTATAAACATAGCATTTGTGAGCATCAGTGATTATAAATGCTTGTGAAATATCGTCTGAAGATTTTATGGTACTCAAAACATCTCTTCTGCTACTTCATTTATGTCTTTCAGTGTGTGAATTCACATTAAGGTTGTGCTAACATTCCCTTAAAATTGAATAGAAATATGAAGGAAAACTAATTTTTGTCCATGCCACTGAAATTCTTGTTGAATGGTATACGTTCCTGCAAGTTTAGTTAGCTGAATACTCATAAACCCTTTATGCTGTGTCTATTCTGGAAGCTTAAGTACTTAGACCTGCTGTCACCATTCAGAGGTTGCAGTCAGGCACAGATTTGCTGAAGTCTGAGCCGAGATGGAGCCCTCATATCTGCTTTTTTTTCTGCAGTACAGTTGCAGTTATGCAGACATCCATGGAGCATTGTCTTTCTGCTTCTCTGTGGCTTGCTCTGAAAATGCTGACTGAATTTCCATTTAAAATTCTTTCGTGATCACTACACTGATGCTATGGGGAATTCTATGAATGACATGGTGCAAAAGAAAATTTTGTCCATAAACAGAGCAATTGGTAGTAATTGTACCAAAAACGACAGACTTTTAAATGTTTCACCTTATTGATATAACCTTTCTTTAGACGATAAAGAGTTTTTAAAGTATTCTTTCTGACATAGTTTTATTGCAGGATTTCAAAGAAAGGAAAAAAATATTAATAGTTAAGTATAGCCGAAGTTCTAGGGAAGAGTACTGGAAGAGATTTGTTGCCTGATAACAATTATGTCCTGTAACCTCTCCATAAATGTATGTTTCAAAAAGTATTTGGTTTTCTTGCTCGCATTAATCTACTGAAACTTCAAAACAAATCTCCTGAGGTTTAGGTAACTTCTAAACAACACTATAAAGTGTTCCCTTACCTTTAATTTCTTCAAGTTCTTAATGTTGGTCCAATAAGCTTACAGATTTATAGGTGATAAAGCATTCTTAGATACATGCATTACATACTCTCATTTCTCTAATCATCCTTCTAGCATGTTCTTTTATCTAATTTGGACAAATTAAATAATTTCACTATACTTTTTGAAGTGTTCACGATGAAAAAGTGCTATATGAAAGCTAAAAATCAGCAGATCCATTTTCCAAAGACCTCGACTGCCAATGTGGAAGGACAATGTGGTTTAGTTTTGCCAAAGTATGGTTATCTTGCACCTTTGTGCAAATAAAAAAAATGCTTGATTTTCCATTCCTGGAACTAGCGTGTATGCTGGTGTACATTTTTTACAATTACGCCTGTCTTCTTATTCATATAATGTGAGCACTTTACATGTTTTCAATAAAGTCTTATCAGAATAAATACTAAACCTCTCTTTAAAATAACAACAATTAATAGAACAATGGCATTTTATGGCATATGAATTAATGCAAAGCATTAAATAAGGAAACCCAGAAAGTTCTTGGAGTTCGAATCTACTACCTTAATAAAAGTCAAATGACTTAAACTTTGTCAGCTACAACTTTTTCTTTTGCAATTTAATAACAAGTTCTTTTTTCCCCTCTTCTCTTTGTACCTTCTTTCTTTCAACCTTTTTCATCCACTCAGGAGCAACATGACTGAGAGTTTCCCACTACAAATAGGAACAGAAATACTGAAGGGGACTTTCTGATGAAAGCCTTCTAAAGATCCTATTCTGTACAGATAAAAGCTGTGTGAATAAAGAAAGTGAGAGATCACAGAGAAGTTCTTAGAGAACAGCTGCAAAGCCCTGAATTAGGATAGAACCAAAACACTTTTAAAATCCAGAACAGCCTGTAGCTTTGTCATCAGGGTGTTAAACATCCAGACACCTTCTGTGACTTTCTCAAAATCTACAGAGAATGCTTTTTAATCAGTATCATTTTATAAGGCATTTTTTAGGTGATGCTAGATACTAGGTAGGACGATCTTGTCAAATCATCTGAGTGCAAATCTATCAGATGTTACCATTCCTATAATAAGAGTGGTGAACTCCAACATGTGCTGGTACCTTCAATGAAGTAAAAACCTAATAAGCTGAAACTTTTGGTCTGGCTGTAAACTTTGGACTTCTACCATCATCTGTACAGAAGATCCTGAAAATAAAATCACCACATTGTTGGTGATGTTATGGAAAGCCTGTCCTTGGCAATCTACTTTGCAAGCCCATGGATCTATGCTTATCTCAATGAATCAGTAAATTTCTAACCAATGGTTTTTTGTTTTCCCTAAATAAATTAAATCAGAATTGTCCATTTTATTTCCTTAATAACTTGGGATTTCATTACAGTGATGTAGTTTCTTGTTACTGCCTGAAGACTTCTTTAGACCAAAGCCTTTTTATTCCTTTCTGAGAAGTTTTTACACTTTCTCATAGTTTTAAACACTTGGAAACTCCAGAGAGAAGACTGAAGCTAAGCTGGTAGAGAGTCTTCGAGTATGTCATGAATAGCTTTTTGATACAAATTCCCTTATGTGCGAGGGTAAAGGGTACATGAAATTTTACTGAGGCAAGACTTCATTGCTCAGGGAACTATGAAATCTTATTTGCTACTGTTGTGTTGTAGTGAGGATGCTTCTATACCCTGTGGTTTTCCAGTTTGCCTGGATAGGCTCTAAAGCATGTAATCTATTAAAATATTAAAAATTATGAATTATAAATAGAAGTTCATTATCATAAGATAAAGAAACTCACTGCTCTTTTTCTACACTAAGATTCAATCAAAGATTAAAACTTCTCAATGCTTCAGTGTCATTTAAAACTGAAATAAGTCCCATTTGTCAAAAAAGTCACAATGTCCTTGACTTTTGGGATATGTAACATTTTGCCATGATTGCTAATCTTTGTTTGGCAGCTTATGGCTGTCTCTGACAAAAGCGTTTCAGTAGCCTTTCTGCATATCAAGCAGCATGAAACCTTCACATTGAGGTGCCAGTCAGCTCACTGCTCTTGGGCCTACATAAGTTTCGATAGAAAATGCATGAGTTGCTTTATTTTGTGTATTTATTATTTTATTCTGAAACAAAACAATGATCAATAATTTGGACTATTTTACTGTGATGAACCAACTTTTAAAATAATTTTTAAATATGTCAAATACTGGAAGAAGGTTTTTTTTCCTTCTATCTAGAGAAATCCAACTTATTACCATATACTCAGATGTGTTCATCCCTTTGTTTATTTTTGATTGCCATGAATATTTTGTGCATTGAAGAGGGAAGCATGCACTTTGATGGCACTTCAGATAGATGTTGCAAGCATATAGCAATGCTATTGGATTTTCCAGAAAACAAGTTTTTCTTCTTAGCTCATATACATTACTTCAGCTGCATCTTTAATCTATATTCTTCTTCTGTCAAATGTGTCATTTTCAAGTTATCTTGAACTTAGCAACAAGAGATATGAGTAATGAGGAGAGTTTGTTTTTCACCCTTATCTGCTTTTAAAAAATGCTTTAAAACTTTTAATGGCACTTGCTGCCTCTTTCATACTTAAATTGAAGAACTGTCAAAAAAAAAAAATGACTGTACAGGGAAATGCCATGTGATATCATTAAATTTAAGAAATAAAGAGGAAGGCATTTTTATTTGTTTGCTTCAAGTGTCCTTTGACTCTATAGCAAATTTAACTCAAGCGCATTTTATAGTTTGATCTGTGAAGATTGTTACTGCTTGTAGAGAAGGACAAAGGTTTTCTGTTGGAAATATGTGCTTGCAATTGTAGCAACAGAATCTAATAAAAACAAACAAAAAAACCAAACAGAACCCTAATAAGTAACAAAACGATAAAACTGTCACTTTATAAATTTTCAGCTATTTGAGTACAAATTAATGATACAAAAGTATTAGCAAAGAAGAGAAATATAATTAATTCTACAAATGAGATCCATGCTCATTGCTGACTTTCTTCAAATACTTGCTGCTACACCCTATACAGTACAATTCCAATAGCTGTAGGTGCTTGACAGGCAAAACAACATTATAGCTAGTGTAACAAAGCTCACTGCATGCTGTACAGGAGGGCAAACTTTTATTTTAAACAGAACTGGGTTTATTCACTCATGCCTATTTTTTTTAGAGAATTGCAGACACATTTTCTCATGCTTTCATACTAATTTCTTTATGCTTACAAATAACAATGTTTGTCTAAGTAGTCTGGCTAGAATTGGCTGCAATAGCAGAAACGATGTGGGTCATCAACAATGAAGGATCTCATTCATCAAGTCTCATAGGCTGTTTTCATCTAGCAACCATGTGCTTGGTTTTTAGATGTGCCTTTTGTGTCTTCAGGTAGCTGACAAGGATGGTGATCTTTTAACCTTTTTATCCTGTCTCTCCTCTGTGAATGTCATTAGGGAATTCTGCAGATTGACTCACAGGCATGGTATTCTTCTCTGGGTTGTAGACTGCTTTTTGTTTTCCTGTTCTGAGCAACTTGAAGTTGTGTGTAGATATGTGCCACGATTTCAGGTGACCTGTTGATTTCAGTGCCATTGATACTTGCCATTTTAAAATTCCTTATTCATGTAATTTCTTCTAGTGCTGTCTTTCACAGGTTTCTAGTTATACATGTTTCATATAATTATTAATGTTTTTTTTCTCCCAAGTCTCTGCAAGCAAATGCATTTTGTTCCCTGGAAAATCTAGATGTAAAAAATATTGACTTAATTGATCTCATTATAGCTGTTCCTATACTAACTAATCTGGACTATGTGTCACATGGAATGATCTACTGTGTAACTTGCTTATATGTTTTGAGGGTGGTACACCATGGGATGTATATGAGAGCAAAGATCAGTGAAGTCTTTTGTCTGTGATGGACAGGGGGAAAAAAGGATGCGTCCCAAAGCCTTTCTTGTTTGTTTTATGTCATGCAGCAGTTACAAAAATAGCTATCCATGGCCCAAAAGCTGCTGCTGGTATTAACTTGTTCTTTCTGGATTGCAGGCTTTGTCAAAGATTACTGTATAAGAATTCAAAGACTAACTAAAGTCTAATAGTTCATTTTGCAATAAATTTTTAGTCATGAACATAATTTTATTGCTATGGATAGTAAACCACAAAATTATGATATTTTGTCAGCCGAGTTTTATGTAGAATCATTTATCTTTGAACAAACAAAATGAAAATTATCAGTTAGAAAGGTCATGTTCATTGGCAGGATTCAACACTTTCAGTTACAACATAGGAAGAATTTGTCAAAGAGCTAGAACTGAATGCCCATTAATGCCTGCAGCCTATCGGAGGTAGGTAGAAAAGGTTAAGGAGTACAAGTGATATCCATGCTAACATCAATAACATTCATCAGCTGTGGAAGTCTGTCCTAGTGGCATTTAGCATCTACTCCACATAAATCAATATGATCACTGCACAATCCTAGCAGCATTATGGCTGTTTGTCCACTAAGGAATTAAGACCAAATGTTTAGCTGCAGTGAGCCAGTGGAGCTGTGGGACTGCTAGGAACTTTTCATGTTTTCTGAAATGATGTGGAACATGAGAAAAAAAATGCTAGAATGATCTTCAGAGCTGCCCAGTGACTGAATATAAGTTAGTCACCTTCTCTTAATGGTTTTGGAATGGTAAACAAGCACTAACAGATTAGCAAGATGAGGAAAAGTAAAACTACTCAGATAGAGACATTGCCCATGATTAAGTGACCTGCAACATAAGCAACAATTTAACTCACACTGAGTAATACTTTACATTTTGATCCGGAGGTGTATATCATGTTGTTGTGGAAGGCCAGAATAGGCCAAATTAGGCCTGAACATGTCCTAGCTTGCCCAGACATGTTTTGTGTTCTCCCTCCCTTCTGCTGATGGGAGAAGCAGTTGTGGGAAAGGAAGACAAACAGGCCTGGTGCCTCAATGTCTGTCCAAACTTGTTTACAGGCTCACACATGTTTGCTTGTGTTCTGCCCTAAAAAGTTAAAAGTAAGCCCTGACTTCACCTAATATGGTTAAGCTTGGCAAACTGCCATTCTGATTGACTAATCTGTGTCCAAAGGCCCCTTAGACTTAGGCTACATTGATAAAAAGAGATGAGCAGGTGAAACAATGTGCTGCCATGGCCATTGCTTTTGCCTATGGTGCTCTCTGCTTCTGACAGTGTTCTGCCTCACTGCTGTTGCATCCTGCCATGCTCTGCTAAGCTATAAGCTAGTTCTGCTATATAATAAAAAGCCTTGATACTTTCTGTTTGTCTACCAGGAACAGGCATCAAGTGCCTCCATGCGATAGGCTTGCTTACCCTCAAGGCATCCTGCCTACACCTGCAAGTCTTCTGCCAAGACTGGGAAGACTTGAAAGGGACAAAGATCATCCAAAAGGAACCAAGATCAGGTCAGAGATTGTCTGCCTCTTTCCTCATCATCCTTGATAGAGCCTGGGAAGATCAGAAGCCTCTCAACTGCTGACAAGACACTGACAGAACTGCCTGCAAATGTTTGGGTACAGTTTGAAGCTGTAGTTAGTCCTGGGAAATCCAGAGATTAATATTTGAGACTGAAATACTCAAAAGCCTCATTACCAAATCTTTAGCAAAACTCTAAGAAATTCTCTAATTGAATTCACCAAGTGCCTTCTGCCTTAGCAGAAAGGAGCTTCCTGAGTCCATCTAGTGGACAAGTGGTATAATTGACCACAAGAACTCCTCTTTCCAGTTCTAATGGTTTAATGTTATATTATTGCTAGTTATTTCTTAAGTATTCTAGATCCTGTTATTCCTTTATATGTTTTCATGACTGTTGTGAAAAACCTGATATTATTATTAAAAATTACTGGTGGGTAGTGAGAGTCATGAATATCAAAATTAATTAAAAAAATATATTTTTTAAAAAATACCATCTTGCATTAATTAATTACCCTTCATAACACATTTATCTGCCTATCTAACCATCTTTGCAGCCATCTTTGCTGTGGCATTTGCCATCTATCTATAAAATCAAATTGGGTTGTTCTGAAGCATAACAAAATTCACGCCAATAATAAGCCTAGCTGGTTGACCTTCAGGGTCTATTCTTATGGGTGACTTCGAGGGCCATTTTTATTTCCTTTGTAAACTGCTGTTTACCTGGGATAACCATTCAGTGGTGCCTCTTAAATACCTCTGATGTGTGGTAGAGTGCATATCATGTCCTTTTTATCACTAGGCCTGTTAATGTGGCCAGACAAGCATGATAAATTGCAAATGGCATGAGCGAAGTGAGAGTTTCATGTTGGAGGGGTTGTGTACTTTTGTTGTAGTAGACCCGAAGGGTCAAAATAGGCCTGTACATGTGCTGGCTTGCCCAGACATGTTTTTCTGCCTTCTCTCTGTTTTTGGGGAAGAAGCAACTGGCACGAAAAGGAACAAAAGACAGGTGCTACGAAGTCTGAGAACTCTGGATTATGTAGCTTGGTTTTCTCCTGCTTGCAACTCATGGTAAACAAGGTGTACACGCTAGCCTCATGCTATACCTGTATTGGACCTATGCTCTCCCCCCATATGGTATAAGCAAACATTTGCTTTCACCCAAATATGGTAAGACTTGGCTTACTGCAACTCTGATTGGATATGCTAATGTCCAAAAGGGTCCAGTCAATCTCAGACATTGATATTAAAAGCAGATAAACAGGTAACACAGCGTGCTTTTGCCATGCTTATGCTTCTGCCATGATTTTGCTATTATTCCATGTTCTCCATCAGTGCCTGTAATGCCTTATCATTATTATGTAGCTATACAAGCTATACTGCACTCTGGAACTGTTGAGTCTTCCCAGGAGTATCATGCAATTAGCATTGTGAGATACACATCTGCTGAGATACATTGCAAGATGTCTGCCTGCACCAGCAGCAGCCTATATCTCCTGAAGATGACCAAGCTTGAAGGTACACAGACTGTAGAAAGCCAGGAACAGGTCAGAAACCGTCTCCACCCCCTCTTCTTCACCCAGCAGCCTGGAAAGCCTGGGGTGAATCAAGTCTCAGCCACAGCTGCAGCTGCAGCAATCGCTGTAGCAGCAGCAGCCAGCAGCCAGACCAGCCAGAAACCCTGCACGTGTTCTGGGTACTTCCAATTTATTGATAACCCAGCAAGACAGGAGAAGTAATACTTGTGAGTAAAATTTAACCTTTGCATATTACCTAGATTCTGCCTTCAGCAGAAAGGGGGGCTGAGTTCCATCTATTGGCCAAGCGGCACTATTGACCACAAGAGATCTTTCACTGTTAGTTATAATTATTGATTGTTTATATTACTTCTAGATCTAGATATCATTTATGTAATCATTTCATAAATGCTACAATTGAACCTGTTCAATATTAAAAATAAGTGGTGGGGAGTGGAAAAATTTGGATATTGAAAATTAATAAATAATATTAATTTCAGAAAATTAATAATAACCCCCTTCATAGCACTTTTTTAAAACTTTTTTTTTTTACTTTTTTTCTTTTTTTTAGGTACTGGGCAAAGGTCAGTTGTGATAAAGAAATGAAGAGGATTCTTTCTAATCTACAAAAACACTGACAAAGATAATGACTGCTTTAGATCACATCCCTCCTCAATATATGCAGAAGAATTGATTCCAGTACTTGCAATAATCAATGCACATATTAAATTCAATAGAGACAAGTACAAGGGAACCCGTCAGTGGTAAGGCCTGGGAACTAACAGGCTGGATAATAATTCTGTGGGAGGCCGTGGGACTCTGGAATGACAGAAGTTGATCAGAAGCTTGCAGCATGCCTTGGCAGCAATAAAAGCTGAGAGCATCCTGGGTTCTGTTAACAGCTGCACAGTCAGTAGACTGAGGGAAGTAATTATCCCCCTTTACTCTGCACTCATAGGACTGCATTGAAAACATGACACCCTGTTTCGGGCCACCTGGTACAAGGAATACACAGACAAACCACAGCCAGTTTAACAGAAGGCAATCAAACTGGTCATGCTGAAACATTTGCCCTGTGAGAAGAGGCTGAGGGAACTGAGCTTTTTTGGCCTGAAGAAAGACCTGGTAGCCTTCTTCCTGTATCTGTAAGAAGGTTATTAAGAAAATGGAAATGCTTTTTCAAAACAGTACATGGTGGGAAAATAAGAGCCAGTAAGCATAAGCAGAACCAAAAATTTCAAACTGTGTAGAAGAAAAACTTTTAAAACTTGAACACAGGCAAGCAGTGGAGTATGGCGTCCAGAGTGGTTTTGCAGTCTCTGTCTGGAAGATTTCAGGACTAGACTCAGAAAACTAATTTGAGATCAAAGCTGATCTTGCTTTGATTCAGAGGTTAGAATACAGACCTCCTGGAGTCCTTTTCAATCTGAATTATTCTAGAATTCTTCCAAAATATTCAGTTCTGGTGAATTGTGTTCCAATATGTATATTTTTTTGTTGCTTTGCCAGCTCTTATGTTATTTCTTCTGTGTGTCTGTAGAGGTATCAAGCTGTCTTGAGAATCTGTCATCACTCTGTACTGATTTCAGCAGAGGTTAATTTACACTGGTTTTACTATGACCCTATGGACTGAATGTCATTCAAGGCTTTTGGCACATTAGCTGTGCTTCTGGTACAGTTTCATCTGAAAAGAATACAGCTTGTGTGCTCAGAAACTACACTGCAATGCAAACAGAAATGTTGGAACTGAAGATGATCAGGTATTCCATTCAAAAGTACGTTCTGGACCTGAACTAAAATGCTAATATGGATGTAGTGACAAGTGGCGTCCCTCAGGGGTCAGTGCTGGGACCAGTACTGTTTAACATTGTCAGCGATATGGAGTGCAGCCTCAGCAAGTTTACAGATGACACCAAGCTGTGTGGCACAGTCGACTTGCTAGAGGGAAGAGATGCCATCCAAAAGGGCCTGGACAGGCTGGAAAGGTGGACCCAGGCCAACCTCATGAAATTCAACAAGGCCAAGTGTAAAGTCCTGCACCTGGGTGGATGCAATTCCAAGTACAAATCCAGGCTCAGTGGAAAACGGCTGGAGAGCAGCCCTGAGGAACAGGACCTGGCAGTCTGGGTTGATGAAAAGATCAACATGAGCCAGCAGCGTGCAAGCGCAGCCCAGACAGCCAACAGTGTCCTGGGCTGCATCAGAAAGAAAAGCGTGGCCAGCAGGCCAAGGGAGGGGATTCTCCCCCTTTACTTGGCTCTCATCAGACCCCATCTGGAGTACTATGTACTCTGGAGCCCCTGCCACAAGAAGGACATGGAACTGTAGAGCGAGTCCAGAGGACCGCTACAAGAAAGATCAGAGGGCTGGAACACCTCTGCTATGAGGACAGGCTACAAGAGTTGGGGCTCTTCAGCCTGGAGAAGAGAAGGCTTTGAGGAGGTGTTGTAATGACAGGATGAGGAGTAATAAATTTAAACTGGAAGTGGGGAGATTTAAACTAGATATTAGGAAGAAATTCTTTACAGTGAGATGGTGAAATACTGGAACAGGTCACCAAGGGAGGTTGTGGACACTTGCTCCTTGGAGGTCTTCAAAGCTAGATTAGATGAGACCTTCAGCAACCTGTTCGCATGGGAGGTGTGCCTGTCTATGGCAGGGGGTTGGAACTAAATGATCTTTGAAGGCCCTTCCAACCTAAACCATTCTATGATCCTATGTTTCTATGTATTCATAGTTACTGTGTTTTGAACACGCACTTCAGTAGCTTGATGATAATAAAATAATAATGATAATAAAATAGCTTGATGATATACTTCATAAATACTTTGTCAGAAGCTGGCATTTCAAATACAAAACAACTAAATAATACCATATGGTATTCAGAATGTTTATATGCAAGTGTTTAGATATCCTAGTAGATGACATTAGTGCTGTAATCTTAAGACACACAGCAATAATTTCTTAAAGGAACACATTCTAATAGCTACAACAAAGCCATGCCTGTTCTGGATTCCCAGCATAACTCACTATGTTGCAATTCTTAAGATCTATACCAGCTTCTGTCAACATAAGGCTTGGCAAAACTGTTGTAGCAAGCCTGTTATAGAGACAGAGCCTAGGATGGATGGCATTCCTTTGCTGTGGGTAAAGATGGACTCAATGGATTTTCTTTATTCCTTGAATTTAAATTCCTTTGAACAATAAAGTATTGCATTGGTAACTAACACTTCACTGAGCCATTGAGTATTTCAGAAAGCCAATTGCTGTTGCAACTGCTATGCCTAACTGTATTAATAGAAACTCCACCCAGATATATTGTAGGTCAGGATAAGAGATAGAAACATTTTTCTGGCACCTGATTTAGAAATAACACATATTTATGCTAAAAATTAAAAAAAAAAAAAGAGAGAGAGAGAGAGAGAGATGATATATTCAATGGAGTTCAATGCAGTGAATGACACACACCAGGGTAAGTTTTTTACATTCTTACCAGATTAAAATATTTCAAAAGCAATTCTCTTTCCAGATGGAAGAATTCTTTTATTCAGTAGATGCAACAATTGTGAAAGAAACCCAAATTAAAAGCTAGTTCTAATCACTGTAGAGCAATTACACCTTAGATCTGAATGATCAGTGCAAACTTCTCTCTTGCTATTCAGTTTTAATCAGAGCATAGACATATGAAAAATGTTAATTAGAATTTAGATTTCTACTCAACCTTGCTTAGAAGGAGAAATGCATCAATAAATATAAGTGGCATGGGTAAATGAACAGGTTGATGGAGAAAACCATTATCATTTGTTTGAATGATGAGTATTCCTGTTCTGAAAGCATTTTTGCTGAAGGCAAAGCTTTTAGTATATCTAAGTTTACCTTCCAAGCCCAAAAGAAAACTGTTCTCTGGAGAAAATGAAGCTGTCTGAAATAGGTATGATGAAATAAACATTATGGACCTGTTGCAGCATGTTAGGATTTCTGATAATGTGAATCTATTCTGAGATATTTTACTTCAGGGTGGTAAAAGTATTGATGACATGATGTGAATAAACAAAGGCTTCTGACTTCAGTGGATATTTATAGCTAAAGCTCAGGCCCAGATGACAGCATGCTGACTATTTTTTCGAAACATGATGCTGAAAGTGGATAATAGTTCAATAGTCTAGGAAACTGCATTTCATTTCCGTAGTGATCACTGTGAGCTTCTGGCTTTACCTTACATGTGGTCGCAATACCAGCTTGTGGTGATGTTTCCATTCCTCCGTTTCTTGCTTGTGCATCCCTTTGACACCTCTGTTGTGTTGACTCAAGTCAGCCTGTGGTATGAAGCAACTTTGAGGACAGATTCTTCTGAAAATGAAGTAGGAAACAGTGGGCAAATTTTGATATATTTTTTCCCTTATCTAGATCACTTCTTGATCTGACATTTGAAACAGAGTTGCACAGTGACTATAGTGTCTAGTCTTCAGTGGTAGAGGATGCCATGACAGAGAAGTGATGGGATGAAGGGATTGGTGTTGGTGCATGGCAGTGCTTTAAATCAGCAACTTCACTGAATCTTTTTTAGTGTTGAACCTTACTGTAACGCTGTTTTTAAACTTCTTCCTCTTGTCACCACAATGATAACAAGTAATTGCTTGCACTACTGGCATGCATACTTACGAACACACATGAAACACAGTTTGACGTTTTGCCAAGGCCATTTAAGTGGCACCAAATCATGATGTATATGAAGAGAAAATAATCTTGGAGGAAATTCTTCTTGAATCAAAGTGATTCTGTCATACCTGACATGAATTCCACTGATGTTTGTCAATCATAAAGTAATTGTTCATGAAGTTGGTAGCACTGTGGGTTGTGTGTTGTGTGCCTGACAGAAGGAACATGAGTTTGAAGTTAGCTAGCTTTATCATGACTTTTATCAGAAGAATGAATCTTTCACGTTTTCCTCATCTATTTTGGCTTATCATTTTGAAGCTTCTAAGTAGTTCTGTTATGTGCTGAAACTGTGTTTCTATTAAAGCACTGAGACAAATAACATAACTGATTTTAAGCTTGTTATGTTTCTAAGCAGAACTACATGACCTGATGGTCTTCCAGAGCATGATACTGGGCATGGTTACTAAAGAAATATTTTCCTGTTCTATGAAATCAAAGTGGAACCTTGTAAAGCTTTCATGTATCAAATAGCAGAGAGACTGTGTAAATCCATATAACACAGAGAGCACAGGACAAACTGAAGTGTGTACTTCTTTACAATCTCAAGCATGTCAGTCGTTTAGACTGTTGAGTTTACCTGTGTGTAGTAGGTTAGAACTGGGCTGAGCTGGGGTTAATTCTCCTCAAAATATCTTTCTAAGGCTGTGTGGTGCTGCAACTGAGCATTGATAAAGCACCAGTATTGTGGCTACTGCTAAGCTGAGCACCCGGATGCCATTTTTCCAACATCTCCCTGCCCCAAGATGCTGAGAGGACACAGCTGAGCCAGCTGTTCCAGACTGGCCAAAGGGATAGTCCATGCCATATGACGTCAGTTCAGATATAAGAACGAAGTGAAAGAAGGATGTTGGGGAAGATTCATTAATGGCGTCTGTTCTCCAAAGGTAACTGCCAAACATAGAGAACCCTGCTTTCTAAAACTGAACATTGTCCTACTGATGGGAAGTCCTGCTTTTGCTTCTACACGATCTATTGCTTAGCTTCTTATCATTATTGAATTGCTTCTATCTTATAACTGGCTTTTGTTGCATTTTCTCCTTTCCCCTCTCCATTTAAGAGGGGGAGTGATAGAGTGGCTTTGATGGGCATTTGGCCCCCAGCCAGGGCAAAACCACCACACTGTGTTCCCAGATTGATGTATTAAACATTAATGATACTCTTACTGAAAATCAAGGACTCCATTATAAAGGAATAAGATGTAGATAATTTTTAGAAGAGCAGCCTTTTCTGTCTCATGTCTGAGCAAACTGTGATTGTAAGTGTTCATAAAAATAAGTGATTGGTATTCTGGTAGTCTCACTATGTCCTCTGTATTGCATGGTACTTGTCTGCATAATTGTGAGGGCTCAGATCAGTGCACGTGTCCATGATTTTTTTTTTAAAACATGAGGCCTAAGTGGTACTTGATCACTGGGAGGTGTCAGTGATGGTATGGTCATAGACCCAATTCACAACAAACCAGGAAATTTGGATAAGAATTTCATGTTCACTGTATAGTTATCAGATTTAATAGTTATCGGATTATACCTAATAGATATCACCTATATATATATATACACAGATATAAATCTGATATCTATTATATAATATATACAGCATAGTTACCAGAATACATATACCTAAATATTTTGTTTCAAATAGCAGAAAGTTTTGAAAATGATTCAGCAATGAGCTCTTGTAGCAAAGAAGGCCAATGCCATCCTGGGATGTATTAGAAGGTTAGCAGGTCAAGAGAGGTTCTCCTCCCCCTCTGCTGTGCTCTGGTGAGGCTACATGTGGAATATTGTGTCCAATTCTGGGCCCTTCACTTCAAGAAGGACAGGGAACTGCTTGGAAGAGTCCAGTGCAGAGCCACAAAAATTACTATGTTCTGGCCTAATTTGGCATCCTTACAAGGAGGGACTGAAAGAGCTTGGGCTCTTTAATTTGGAGAAAAGGAGACTGAGAGGTGACCTCATCAATGTTTATAAATATATAAAGGGTGAATGTTAATAGGATGGAGTCAGGCTCTTCTTGGTGATGCTCGATGACAGGACAAGGGGCAATGGATGGAAGTTGAGGCATAGGAAGTTTTATGTAAAATGAGGAGGATTTTTTTTCACTGTGAGGGTGACAAAACACTGGAACAGGTTCCCAGAGTGGTTGTGGTGTCTCCCTCTCTGGAGATATTCAAAACTTGCCTGGCTGTGTTCCTGTGTGATCTGGTATAGGTTATCCTGCTCTGGCAGGGGGGTTGGACTAGATGATCTTTTGAGGTCCCTTCCAGCCCCTGACAGTCTGTGATTTTGTGATTCTCTTAAAGTTATTAGACTGTACACTAACTTTCTTCAATGAGTTCACATTATGTTGAAAGCTGGTGTCTATCAGTGAGATATTTCCTTTGGTAGAACTAAAAACAGTGCCAGTGGTAAATTCTGTCTGTATATGAATGCTGTGACAGGGTTTATCCAATTTATTAGGAATAATTGTTTCAAATGTTCAGAAGACAGCAAATACAGATTGACTCCTTTCGCTATGATGCTTGGATTTCTCACACCAGTAGAAGGTCAAAACTTCAATTTGTGATGTATGCAGATAATCTAATATTAATTGCTCAAATATTGTCAAGATACAGATGGCTTTTCCCCAGGCATTAGGTTCTTTGCTTTGAAAATTAATTGTATTCACACTAATTTCTTAATACATGGTTAAATGGAATGGAATAACTCTGTGCAGTAGGACAGAGATGGAAAAAATTACTTTTCATTGTTTTGAGGCTAGAATGTACAGAACTTGGTCTAACATAGTAATTACATACCCAAACTACTGTAGCCAAAAGAAATAATTCACTATATTTATGATCCTTCTCTAGGATTGTTATTTTATCTATTTGTCATGTCTGGTTCTCCTCTAACATATAACCTTGAGACAAAAGATATGACAGATTTTTGCTCTTTTTCCACAGAAGAGGCAAAGTCCTGTAAAATTTTGGCATGACTGCTCTTGTTCCTGTGAAAAGTTTTGTTTTAAATATATAATTGGCTTCTTTCTTTCTTCCTATTCTACTTCTTACCTCTTTCCAAACTGGTAGAAGAATTTTAAATGCTCAAGGTGAAATATATTCTAATTCTTATCTGGTGGCCTGATAACCATGTTTTCTCTAAACGGTTGGTTCCAATGCGCCTTAGTGTTGAAGCACCTCAAATCAGTTCTAGCTCTTCAAAACCTACTTACAATAATGTGTGATCCACTTCTTGTTATGTCATATGTGAGAATATGCTCACTGACATTGGTGGAGCAACTTGTCTGAAGAAAATAACACACATAGTACCAGATCCTGTTTTGCAGTCTTTTGCATTTAGTTTGATATTTAGCAGAGTTTTACGAGAATAATGACTTACCTTTGTGCACGGTATGATTCAGAAACAGTATATATTGTGAAAAACACAATTGGTATTTATAAAAAGATCCACTGAAGCATTTCCCAGTGGGGGAGGAGAGGGAAACTCCAAACTTTGCATACTGAAGAATCAGGTCACTCTTGTAACATTTTACAGTAAAATATGCTTTAAAATTAAATGTTGCCATAATTCTTCTCACTCATTTTCATATTTTGTAAGGTGGCTTGTTGAATTGCATCAGACATAATATCAGGCATCATATTGAACACATCATGAGCCATTTGAGTTGCCTTGATAAGAAAGACAATACAAGTCTTTGATATGACTATTAAGTGCAGTTAGAGTAAAACCATTGTCATTTCACAAATTAGTCTGGAAAGATCAAGAAGGAAGTGATGGAGAAGTTATGCATGGAAGTGGTTTAAGCACTGGTTCTGAATGTAGTTTGATGTATAGGATGGTTCTTCTGGCTGATGTGTTCTGCTGGCATTAGTATATTTTGACAAAAATTTTCATGTGATCATGTTATACTTTTAAGGTAGAATAAGACCAACTGATTATTTAATCCAGTCACTGGACAGATAATTGAGTGTTTTTAAATAAATATATTTTTACTATTGTGGGTTGCACCACTGAAATTTGAAAAAAAAGGTAAATTATGTTCAAAACAGAAACAGCTTCTATTTCCATGCTCGTCACCTGGTCTTGTGGTAAACCTGATCTGGACGTGGAGCATATGGCAGCATGCTATTAAGATTTCCTCAAGTGGAAATATCCTCTGCTTAGCAGGTGTAGGGAGGGGTGTAATACAAACAGGACAGACGGCTTGAGAACCTTTGCAGTGCAGAAAACAAGTTAAGTAAGACATGTGGATGTAAAAGGAAGTGCTCCACTGAAGCTGTACAGATTTCTCTCACATTTTTAGGCCTCTAGTGTTATGATAATTTCATGATCCCCTGCATTTGAATTAGTATGATTATAAAACGGGGACTGCGAAAAAGTGTACCATATTGCTATGTCAGCCAGAAGCTTTCCAAGGAGGAAATAATTACTGAAGTTTCACTCATGCTTGCTTTCCTCCTTCCAGTAAAACAATGTTCTTTTGTACAGAAGAAAAGAGCCAGTAAGGCCAAGGTATTTATATGGAAGTACAATGTGATACAAGACTTTCTAAACCATGTTACTCTATAATGGCACTTTTGCTGGCTCAGGTGGTCTACCTTTATGTCTTCATATCTTGATCTGTATAGGCTGTAACCCATAGCTACTGATTCTGTCACACCCCTTACGTAGAAAAGGATGTCTTATGGAATATTATAAAAATGGAGTATGTTGTGTTCTACAGCTGTAACATTGCATTTCGTTGCATTTTTGCAACTCTGAAACTGTGTATATCAGCAAGTATCTAGACAGAATTTTTGGAAATCCAGTTAGCACAAATTCCAAATTACAGTTCGTCTCGTCAAAACTAAATTTATATTATGACTCATTCAATGACCTGTCCATTTTTAAAGCTTCTGGAAGAAGTCTAAATCAGAATGTAGAAGTAACAACTATATCAGAGGCCATATTATATTAATAGTTGCACAGAAGGCAGAACAGTCTGCTCTGTTAAGCCCCAAAGTGAATCTGAAATACTGCTAAAATTATGCAATAGATATTTATGTAAATAGTGAAGCAGTTAAGGTGCCAACAACTCCTAGTATTTATTTTCTTTGGGAGAATATGTAGTGATTTCTGTGCAATGGAAATTTTTGAAAATTTAATGTTCTCAGTTTGCATTGTTACTAATATACGGGGATATATAAAGGCAGATGCCATTTATAATTTCTTTTATGAGAGCTAGTAATTTGATTGAGCTTGTAGCATATTGCCTATTTACTGTGAAAATGGAGTGGTCTCTATTGTGTAGCAAAGGAGCTACAAAACAAAATCAGGAAAGATAGCTGAACTGAGGATATGACATGTTTTGTGAAATAAAATGGTTTATACAGACTGTAAGTTAGTTCTGCTTTGTCAAGCATGGATTCAGAATCGTGGTGCCTAAAAGGAGTCATGCTGCTTTGCTATAGCTCTCCCTCGTGAATATGAGTGTATGCACAATGTGCATATTTTTTAATTTTATTGGAGAAATCTGTAAATCAAAGTTTAGATCAAAGTAATGTCTACCATCTTTGTTGAAATATAGAGAAAAATTTAGATGCAAAAATAAAACCCAAAGGACATGGAAGAAAGGAATAAAAATTCAGTATCCACAATTACTGCAGTCAGTTTCTTATTTCTAGATTAAGATTGTGAATAACATTTGAGTGAAAGTCAGCTGTCTGGCAATATTACAACAACAGGAAAAGGAACTTAAAATTGAGAAAATGTTGTCTGATTGCAGTGACAAGTGTTTTAACCATGTGTATGTTAACACAGTTTTTATATTACTGATGTCTTCTCTATGAATACTTGAACAACACATTGAAGAAAATTTTAATGAACAGAAAGCTTTTTTCCCCTTATTTTTTTATCAACTTATGGATTTTTATGCTGTTTTTAATAATTAAGGAAAAAAAGGTTTTGTAAGGATACACATAAAAATTAAATTAAACAAGAAATAGTAAGGGGAGAGACTACTGAAAGTAGTTGTACAACTTCATGTTGGAATATTTGTGTTACAAATCATTCCTCTACTGAAATGGAATGGAAATGCTCTTTTCTGCTGCTGGTTTAAGGATGGAAATACCTGAATACTCTTTTTGCAGTAGTGTAGTGACAATTCTACATTCAGGTTTTTTATTTAGGTTGCTTTTTCTCTCTGCTTTCAGGCTATACTCTGGAAAGATTCTGCAAAAAGCCAAAATGTTTCTTTCAGATTTTTGACAAATAAGACTGGGATCTTCCGTATTCAGCTACTGTATTTAATTCTAAAACTGCACATTCTTATGGTGCCCTGAAGATGCATACATGTGATTTGCTTAAGGTTTGGCTGTTGTTTTCTCTGGGTTTAGTAATTCTAGCTTTAAGCAAATAAAAAGTTGAGGGATTTGCTGGCTTTTTTTCTCATCAAGTGAATGCAATTGTCTTAAAAGCTTTTCCTACATGGTAAATACCCATTCCAACGGCTGTGACCTAAATGTTTGTCCTGATAATGGAGTAGGAACTGAAGGCCACCTGGAGATGGCCTGAATTCTTCAAAATTTCTTTGCCTTTGCAGAAATATCCATTAAGTTCTCAATTGGAGTCTGTTCAGAATCAGCAAATAGGTACTGGGTGACGTTTACATAGCTTGACTCTTACCTCACTTAATTTATTCAGTGAATAAATGGGCTATTTCTTCCTTCCCAGAGTGTGCCCCTTCTTTTGATGCACATGACATTTTACTTTGATATGTATGCTATCAGCAAACTCTGATTTCTGTCTCCTATTCAGTCTCTGTGATGAAGATGACGTATCTTTCAGTAGTACAGGAAAATCTTCACCCTTTCTGCCCTATGTATTTCAGTCATGAATCCTCAAATGATACTAAATATTTCAAGTTTGCTCCAAATGCTTAATCTTTTCACCAAGACTATATCTTTGTCATTACTTGTTTTTTTTGTTGTTTTCCTTTGTTTTTTGTTTGGTTTTGTGGTTAGTTTTTTTTTTTTAATTTGTTTTGTTTTGGGGGTTTTTTGTGTGTGTGTGTTTTTTTCCCCCTTCTTCCTCTGTTTTTCTGTATGTGGAATAGATTGGGGAAATTCAGTCGAATTGCTTTGGTCCTCAAAATGGTAAACAGTGGCTGCATTTCCCTATAAAAGGGGGCTTCACAGGCAATTCTTTCCCCTCTCTCCTCTCTGAGTGCATATGGCGGCTGTTACATCTCTGGTTTGTGGGGAAGGCTGCAGCTCTCTTGGCAAGATAATTTTTTGCTGCGCCACCTGGGGTGGGCATTGAGGCCTGTAGGTCTGTCTTTGTAGGGGGCAGTTTGGCCTAGTCAGGGCCTACTGAGATTGAGAGTGGGGGGGGGAATAGGTTTTGGCTGGTCGAGGCCTAGTAAGGCCTGGTAGGCGCAGGTGTAGAGCTGGGCCAAGGCAGATTGGTTTGTGTATACATTTCCTTTATGCTTTTACATCTTTTGTACTTTTGGTCACTTTTATAGATAGTACTTTCTGTTTAAATTCCAGTTCTGTGCAAGTGTTTTCATTTACTCCTTTGGGGTGAATTCCTTTCTGTTCTTTCACTCTGGCCAGCTCATGGCTCGATCTAGGACACTTGTCCAAGGTTATCTGCACAGAAAGTTATATTTAAGCTTGTAATAGTTCTCATGGTGGCAAACAAGAAATTTAAATTCTGTAGTATGGCATGCACAAGCTGTGGTGGTTTAGCAGTTAGCTGCCGCCCCACACTTTGAAATAACCCAGGCTAGGACTCAGCTGGATGGAAGTTAATAAATGAGGCTTTATATTTACAGCTTTGCACAATATACAAGCAGATAGTCACAATAGATAACAGATACTTACAGATATATACAGTGAAAAGGTAATACAGAAACACCCACACCCCTCCCAGAGATCAAAATCCCTAAGAGGAGTTTCTAACCACCCCTACCACCTTTCACCCCTTCCCCAATCTTATCTCACCATCTGTTGTTGCAGCAGATAGGCGGAGGTAGATTGGCCAGGGGGGTTTAGCAGCAGGAAAAGAAGTTAGTGGAATTATTCAGATTCAGCTATGAAAGGAGAAAGCCATGCAGGAGCAGCCACAGCCCAGAGCGGTCAGAAACCATCTGACTTATCTATATTTGAGTTACAACTCTTAAACGTTTTTTTTTTCTTTCTCAGTAAAGCTCTGAGTGAAGTAGCACCATCAGTGTATTCTTTTCACAGCCTATAGTCTAATTTCTCATTCAAATCCTCCGATTAGGTCAAAACAGCACACAAGCATATTTTATACGTATATATATATATATATGTAATTGAAGGTGATGGCAAATACATTTTTGTAGTATCAAAAAATATGTGTATAGGAAGAGCAGATCACCAAGATATGTAAGTAGGGAACGGAATAAATTTGATATTGTTTTGCAATTCTGCTTTGCTTTTTTTTTTTTTTTAATATTCAAACTTATTCAGAATTCCTTGCAAAACATGTGGAAATATGTGACACACAGATAAGTTTTACTACTGGGAGCTGAAGAACCATTTAATCCTCTATGCTTTTTCCCTCTGTACTTCCATTCCAAGTTGTCTTAGTACTTTACCTATATTAAGAAGAAATTGCATAAATCAGGAGAAAAGATGGAAAAAGACCCATTCTCTGTTGACACATGGAGAAAACACTTTTTTTTGAGAGAGATAGCAGAATTTCATGGTTAAAAACAATTGGATTGCACTCCAAAGACGAACTTCTTAGAACAACGAAATTAGGTATTTCAAAATTGTAAGGGATCTTGGCTCATGACATATCTTTTCTATTCACAAGCATCATGTCATTAAATTCACTCTATGTATAAACTAAGAGGGTAGTAATATATGTCCATTGGAAAGGTTTCCACTGCTTGAATGCTGTAATATAACATTAACGTGAATGCTTTCCTTCTGATCTTCTTCTTCACTTTGGACTACTTGCTTCTAGTGTCCATACAAGCTCTTTCACTGAGTTTTGTATTTTCTTGCCTTGCAGATTTACGGAAATTTGTCCTGTCACTTATTGAACCACATGTTATAGATAAAATAAGACATGTTCTTGGAAGAAAGCACAGTGGCACCTCAATATCTGTATGATATATCTTTTTCAACTTAAAATATTCACAGAATATAGTTTTGAATCTGCCTGCTCAGCAAAGAATATATAATTAAAAAAAAAAATTACTTCACTCTTTTCATGAGCCAACTGATTTGTTTCTTCTGAATGTCCAGAAAAATGTTATTTCAGAGAGAAAAGGTACTGTTTTACATCAGGTGCTATGAACAGTGGTACAATGCTTTCTTGCTAATTTACCTTCTCTAAATAATTGTAATTTTAAAAACTCTGTATAACGGTTAAAGCTTTAAAAATGCTTTAAAGTTTTTATTGTCTTATGCCAGACATAAGACAATGTCTTACGGCATAAGACAATGAAGGCTGAAATAGAGGGATATGCCCTCCTATGTCCCAAAGTACTAGGTTTGTTTTTTCTTGCTCTTTTCTAAATACATGTCAATTATCAGCTGTATTTAGCTGAACTGTGTGATGAAGTTATTTCTTCTGGGAAGGATTGCTTTGGTACACATTCACTATATAATGGGGTTTCTGTCTGCATATGTTTCTTTTACACTGGTCTTATTACTTTTTTCATGGGAAGATATTGAAGTTTCGGGAAAAGAATTTGAAGTTTCTAGAAACAAACCTCCTTTTAATTTTTTTTTTTTTTCTCTTTTAATGATTGCACCTTCTACTTTGTAATATGGCTATTATGCTGAGAATGAAGGTTTTCTTGACAGTCCTGAAGATCTTCAGACCTGTCATTTTTGAATGACCATCTATTTCAATTCTGCATTTGGCAGACTGTCAGGACAGGTGAAGTCATACTTTGAAGTGGAAAGTAAGAAATTCTAAATCAAACTCTTATTTTGAAAGTTGAATGACTAAGTTACAGCATCCCCTCTTCCATTGTTACTGCTAGTAGTTAACCCTGTTTCCAGGTTGGTTCCCCCTTTAGAAATGCATTCTGAAGAGTAATCTAGATTGGGTACAAATGAGTCACAAACCCACATTTTAAAGCAAGTAACTCAGAAGTGGAGGTGCCTTCTGAAAAGGATTTTGACGTTGTTGAAAATAGAAAATTGTGTTTGTGTGCTAGACAGGTAGAAATACGTATTTCCCTTGCTAGCTCTCTTTTCCTGATCTCCTCAGGCAAATGTTAGATGAATGAAAAAAAGAGGCAAGATTGACTGGCAGTTCTGTTTATGTATTTATTTTGTTATGTATTTATTTTGTCATGGTTTTTCATTGTAAGTAGTGTGAACATAATAATATTTTTTTTAAATTCTGGTTGTAAAAGCAGAGCGATCATTAAAGTTGCAGAGCATCACTAAGTATCAGATCATAAGGTGGGTAGATTGAGAGGACATGAGGAGGAAGTTCTTCACTATGAGATACTGAGATCCTGGAATGGGTTGCCCAGGGTTGAGACCCCATCCCTGGAGGTGTTTAAGGCCCTGTCCCTGGAGGTGTTTAAGGCCAGGCTGGATAAGGCTGTGGCCAGCCTGATCTAGGGTAGGGTGTCCCTGCCCATGGCAGGGAGGTTGGAATTAGGTAATCCTTGTGGTCCCTTCCAACTCTGACTGATTCTATGATTCTATGATCATTGGCATGATATTACTAAGTGGCATGTAATAATAATGTGAAAACAACAACCAAACCCAACCAACCAAAAACCCCCAAAACAACAACCACAAACTCACATACACCAATTAAACAAACAAACAAACAAAAAAAACCAAAACAAAACAAAGCATACGTTCTGTGTTCTTTCCTTAAAGCCCAACTTGTTGGAAAATATAATTTTCATATATTGTCCCCTGAAGAAAAAGAGAAAATAATATTTTATCTCTCCCTCTATCTTTTTTGATTGTTTGTTAGGTTTTGGGGTTTTTTTGTAGGCATATTAGTTCCAAAATAATTTAAAGATAAAACATTGTATTGGTTTAAAGCCAAGCTACCCTGAGCCCAAAAGCCCAAATGAAAACTCGAAGTGGTTTGGAAGTGAAAAAGGGTATAAAAACCTTTTAACAATGAATTAAAGAGGGGTAGGGGCTTTGTTTTACAGAGGGCGGGAGAAAGGGGAAAACGAAAATGCAACGGTGTGGAAGCGAGGGAGGGGACACAGAAAACCAGGGAGAAAGGGGAAAGGGAAAAAATACAACCACGGCAGGGGATTTTAGTCCTAAACCGAGATCCGGCGGCTTGGTGGTGCTGAAGGAAAAGCAGGTTGCAGAGAAACAGTCCCCGTTCCAGATGAGAGAAAAGGGTAATGTTGATCTCCATGCGGTGAGTTGCTGAGCACGTGGATGGGCGGCAGGGAACGGCAGGCACAGCCTCCAGCAGCCACAGATGAGGCGAAGGGGAAAAGACAGAGAGAGGGGGAGCTGGGTCCCCCCCTTTTATAGTCCAAATCCTAGCAGGAANCCCCCCATTTTATAGTCCAAATCGTAGCAGGAAGTGGGAGTGTCTAACCATGATACCTGGGAGAAAAGAGTCAAACCATCCCTTGTGAGGAGGGACCCACCTGGGTAGGGGTCAAACCATCTCTTGGGAAGAGGCAGGGAGTCCCAGGTGGGCTTAACCCTTTACAAACATAGAAATGGATCTCCACTAATGCTGTTTAGATTTCTCCTCACAGCTGTTTCCTCTCACTTATTACTTTTTTTTTTTTTTCTTTCTTTCCTGAGCAGAACATCAACAAGCTATCTGAAAATAAACATTTAGAAAGCTGATAAATGAGGAAAGAACAGTGAATGCTCGGTGCTGATAATCTCAAAATCTGAAACTCAAAATGTATAACCAGGAATAAAAACTTATCAGATGAAAGTATAAGAAAAATTAATTTGGACTCCCTCTCTGCTTGTGGATGTATTGCCTCCTGAAACCTACTGTCATGCAACTGCTGTGTCACCAGTACATTCTTTTATTTGATAATTTTTTTTGGTGTCTTTTCACTACTTGCAGAACACTTGTTTTGGTTGTCTGAAACTACAGCTTCAGATCCTCCTGATCTCTGGAAAAGAATGCATTAAATGCACCCATTCATTATAACATTTGTTTGACTCAAACAGTTTTTGCTTTGCTTGCTTCTCATATCTGTTTTGTCAGTCCAGCTTACTGTGAAACCCTTACATTTTTCTTTTCCAGTTCATTTGTTGACATGAACTCTCAGACAGGAATAAGCACTTCTTATACTCACTGCTTCCGGCAATAAGGAAAGGAGCGAAAGAGAAGATCTTCCATTTTTCCCAAGCAGGGAAACAAACAAACAAAGAAACAAAAAAAAAAACAACAACAAAAAAATCCCCAGAGCTTGAAAGTCACTTGTGTGTGGGATGTTTTATGAATTATAGCTAGCCAAAAGTAGCAGCATATTTGTAAACAGCATCAGGATTGTTTTTTCCTGAATGGAATCATAGAATCCTAGAATTGCTTCAGTTGGAAAAGATCTTTAAGATCATCAAAACCAACCCATATCTAACTCTATCAATTCTAGTGCTAAACCACGCCCTTTAGTGCCACATCAATGTGTCTTTTAAACGTCTCCAGGGATGGCAGCCATCTCAGCCATCTCCCTGAGGACCCTATTCCAGTGTTTAATAACCCTTCAAGTGAAGAAGCTTCTTTTGATACCCAGTCTAAGCCTTCATCTCTTGTTGCTTGCTACCAGGAAGAAGAAACAAAGATCTACCTTGCTACAGCGTCCTTTCAGGTAACTGTAGAGAACAATGAGGTCTCACTTCAGTCTCCTTTTCTTCAGGCTAAACATCCCCAGTTCCTTCAGTCACTCCTCTTAAGACCTGTTCTCCAGATTCTTCACCAGCTTCATTGATCTCTCCAGGTCCTCTTCAGGACCTCAATGTCTTTCTTGTAGTGAGGTCCCCAAAACTGAACACAGTGCACCAGACACAGCACACTTGCTTCAGTGGTCCCACTTGCCACACAATTCCTGATACAGGCCAGGATGCTGTTGGTCTTCTTGGCCACCTGAGCACACTGATGATTCATGTTTAGTTGGCTGTCAAATAAGACCCCAGGTCTTTCTCTGCTGGGCAGCTTTCCAGCCACTGTCCCCTCAGTTTGTATCATTGCATGGGGTTGTTATGACCCAGATGCAGGACCCAGCTCTTGGTCCTATTAAACTTTGTAAAACTGACCTTGGCCAATTGATTCAGTCTGTTCAGATCCCTCTGTAGAACCTTCCTATCCTCAAGCAGATCACAGTCCTGGACCAATTTAGTGTCAACTTCAAACTTATCAACAGTGCACCCTATCCTCTTGTCTTTGTTTCCTATGCTGCATGAATCAGTGTAAATTCACTTTACTTGGTCCCATCACCTTTGTGCAGGAACAAGTCTTAGTTCCTACCTTATTGTTCTCAGGTGCTCCCATGCTTACTAACTCATCAATAATCCTTGCATCTTTGCTGCCATGTGGTCTCCATTCCATGCCTCCATTGATACCACAGGCTGACAGATTTTGCTAGCACATCATCCTTCAAACACTTGTGTGCTGCCCTCAAGCTTATTTCTAGCAACACCAGTTTTGTGCCCTTTCCCCTTAAAATCTGGTTTAAAACTTTTTTTAGTGAGCCCTCCCAGCTCCTGTACTAGGATCCTTTTCCCACTTTGAGACAGATGTATCCCATCTGTTGCCAGAAGGCCTGGTGTCCTACAAATCAATCTGTGATTTAAGAACCCGAAGTCCTCCCTGTGACACCAGGTTTGGAGACAGGGGCCAGAACTAGTACACAAGGTATGGCCTAATCAGTGCTGAGTACAGGGGCAGAATGATCTCCCTGGTTCTTCTGCTCACACTATTCCTGATACAGGCCAGGATGCTATTGGCCTTCTTGGCCACCTGGGCTCACTGGCCACACTGCTGGCTCATGTTCAGTCACCTGTCGACCAGTACCCCCAGGTCCCTCTCTCCCTGGCTGCTCTCCAGCCTCTCTGTCCCCAGCCTGTACTGCTGCATGAGGTTGTTGTGGCCAAAGTGCAGAACCTAACACTTGGACTTGCTAAAACTCATGGCATTGGACAGCTCCCATCTGTCCAGCCTGTCCAGGTGCCTCTACAGAGCCCTCCTATCCCCTACCAGATCAGCACTTGCTCCCAACTTTCTGTCGTCTGCAAACTTACTAATGGTGGACGCAATCCCCTCATCCAGATCATTAGTGAAGATACTGAACAGTACTGGGCCCAGCACCGATCCTTGGGAGACACCATTAGTGACTGGCTGCCAACTGGATGTGACACCATTCACACCACTCTCTGGGCCAGGCCATCCAGCCAGTTTTTAAGCCAGGGTGCCCCTGTCCAAGCCAAATACTGCTTGTACTCTCAATCTTCTTTACTAATCATCTGATGACTGTGAAGTCTCTCTTCATTGCCCTGGGTGTCTTGATGCTACTTCATCACTGCCTACCTGAAAGATTAGTAGTGGATAATACTCCAAGGGACAAAGAGGTTACCTCTTTGCTAACTCAGCTGTTTCCATCAATGTTAAGACACCCTAAAACACATATCTTTAAAGCATTCCCCACCTACTCTGCTCTCTGTAATCATTGTTGATTCCAAGATCAAGATACAAACACAAGGTTTTAATATAAATAATTTAAAATATTTCCTTCAAACAAATATGACAAAAAGCTATGAGAGAGAAAGAGAATCCTCTATAGGATATCTCAGGGTATTGCTATGAAATAGGATTTCAGTTTTCCAATACTTTTTTTTCTCTGTCAAAGTAGAGATCCTTTTGTATGGACAAATTTTATTTCTTTGCCTTTTTGTAGATGTGATTTCCCAGAGGCCAGTCAGTATTGCCTTTTTGCTATATGGACAGAAGAGCTGAGCCTTCTTTGAATGGAGATGAGTGATTGATAGTTACCAGTCCTTGTTTTCCAAGCCTAGGTATTCTAAAATGCCATGTATATTTTTTCCCTTATTATTTTTTTTTTCTGAATTATGTGGTTTCCAAAATGCCTAATGAGAGTTAACGCATCTCTCAGCACTATAATAAGTATTTTAAACAAATTGGCACAGTTTAATAAAAAAAAAAAGTGATAAGGTTTGATGTGAAAAAGTAAAATTTTGATTTGCAGTCTATATGTAATGATTGGCATTAGCTCAATATATTTCATCCCATGGATTTCTGAATATCTCAGAGTCCAATTATCAATCCTGACTAAGCAGAACAACTGCTTTGGTGACTTTCCACATGGTAATTTATGTTAATTTATAGATACACAATCTGTAAGACTAAACTGTTAAAGGAGGCATTGTAACTCATAATGATGCATGCAATTATAGGGCTGTGTGTATTTCGGTCCCAAGAAAAACATAACAGAATGGTATTTTAGAAATGGAGGAGAAAAGAAGCTTATTTTTATGAACAAATTAACTCATCCATGCCTTCATACCATGAAAATTCCCCATTCTTTAAAATTATAGATTATGTTTCTAAATCTCTCACTTGGAGAAGGGAAATACCATGTCTGCCATTAATCACAGCCTTTTCTATTTGCCTAAGTTCTGTGAGTAAATAAAGCAAATGCATGGGTGCACAAGTTTGAGGGGCCACTCTCCCCGTAATTTCCTGGTAGTGGATTTGGACTAACTTGTTTGGTGTACATTTCTCACACCTGTAGCAGGGATTACATCTTTGAAGAAGATGCCTTCTTGTGTCAAGGATGTAAGGTAGGAAGGATGATTTCTAGTTACTTAGGAGTCTACTTGGCCATGCTATGTACTTCTCCTTGTAAACTATCATACTCTGAAAACAACAACAACAAAAAAGCCCCAAAGCCCAAACAAGCTGCCTTTTTCTGTTTGGAGGAAAGTACATCAATCTTCTTTTGTTTTACTTGCCACTGCTCAAGTGGTGTTTCATCACTGCGCTCAATGAAATCAGTTAAGAATCAGAAAAATAGAGAAAAGAATATTTTCAAAGGACATATTTTCAAGTATCGGGGAGGCCACTGTTTCTGTATACCACTTTATTATTCAGTATGAAACAAACTCAAAATGTATGTTTTATTTTAAATGCAGAAGCTGTTCTGTATAGCGCTAAAGAATGTATTTGCTTGGTTACTTGTATTTCTTTTACCCAAGGGTGTATGACCTTGGATTTTCTCATGTCTTCTTTCCCTGCAAAAAGCACTGCCTGTTGCAGACTGTTAGGAAGGGATGAGGGCTGGCACCTCTTTTGAAAGTGTGACTGAATGAGAGAGAGCTGTTCATTTGTGGGAAGAAATGTGCCCATGGTATCGGCTGCTGTTTGGGGATTGCCAATCTCTGCCTCCTCCAGCACAGCAAAATCTGACACTTTCTTGTCCTTGATTGTGTCTGCTTCTTTCCTCTACTTTCACTGCTTTGCCTCCTGCTATCTAGCATCATAGATTTGCTCCCTGCTTTCAGGGTGACAGAGAAGGCTTATGTCTTTGGAAAAATCCTGACAAACATTAGTTGCTGATAAGCTTTATTTCAAGGAGTGGAATCTCAATGATAAGAAGGACAATGGAGATTTTCTTCTACCAAATAACATATTTTTTTAAAAATCTGTCTTTGGCCAAAGGTTCTTTGTAACAAATCTAAAGCCAAGGGAGATACTTGGATCCTGTTCCAGAAATTTTCTTCTCATCCTACCTTAAACAAATCAAATACACTCTACTGCACAGACCATTTGTGTTCAGAATAAATAAGCATTTTACTGTCTTACCAACAAGATGAGGATCGTGATGTTCCCTTGAAAAAAGCACATGCAATGTTCAGCAATTTGTACTGTAGAATAAAATTGTTAAGCTTTTAAAGCATGCCTTTGCTTTCCATGCCACTTCAGAACACAGTAAGATGAGAAGACTGAAGATTATACAAGCTTTTATTAAACCACACTATGTCAGGAGAGGAGGCTAAAAGGAGATCTTATTCCTATTGGCAGCTACTTAAAGGGAGCATGTAGAGAGGATGGAGTCAGGCTTTTCTCAAAAGTCACAGGATAATCCAAGAAGCAATAGCCACAAACTGGATGTATTTGGTCTGCCTGGGATAGAATTGAAGTCTCAAGTTGTGCCGGGGGAGGTGTAGACTGGATATTAGGAAGAAGTTCTTCACAGAGAGAGTGATTTGCAATTGGAATGGTCTGCCCAGGGAGGTGATGGAGTCGCCATCCCTGGAGGTGTTCAAGAAAGGACCAGATGGGGCACTTAGTGTCATGGTCTAGTTGATTGGATAGGGCTGGATGATAGGTTGGACTGGATGATCTTGGAGGTCTCTTCCAACCTGGCCTATTCTATTCTATTCTATTCTATTCTATTCTATTCTATTCTATTCTATTCTATTCTATTCTATTCTATTCTATTCTATTCTATTCTATTCTATTCTAAATTTCCCCACAGCAGCCCTCATAGTGTTGTGTGTATTTATACCCATAATTATGTTGCTGACACACCAATGTGTTGGCCACTGATGAGGGACACTTGCACAGCATCAAGGACACTTCTTCAACCCTCTTCCCCACTGTTCCCCAAAATGGCTGGTAAGCTGGGAGTAGGGAAGAGGGCACATAATCAGAACAGCTGACCCAAACTAATCAAAGGGACATGCCATACCATATAATATCTGTTGAGAGACAGGAGGAAAAGAGAGATATTTGTTGCTATGTCTACCAAAGTAACCACTGAAACACTACTTCCCAGGACACCATTTGTTTATGGGATGTACAGAATAAATCTTTTTGATTTTCTTTGGTTCCACATGCAGCCCATTTATTCTTTATTAAATTATCTTTATGTTGACACACAATGTTTAATATTACTTTTCCCCCCAACCAATTGAAGAAGGGAATTGAGAGAGAAGCTTGATGGACTGTATTGGTGGTATGGGTGGGATTTATTTCAAAATTAATATAGTTTATTATTTTTTATATTAATATATTTAATCCCACTGCATTACTTATTCTGAGTCAGGTTCTTTACATGGTCAGGAAAAACATTACACAAAGGAAAAACAGAGGACCTAGAACACTTCAGAAATAACTACCAAAATACAACAAACAGTAAACTATTTAGAACTGGAAAGAAGTTCTTGAGATCAGTTACACCACTTGTCCACCAAAGGGATTTGAGCTGTTCCTTTCTGCTTAAGGCAGAAGGCACTTGGATTCAATCAGAGAGAGTCTTTAAGTATTTACTCACAAAATACTATCTCTGGATTCCCAGGGCAAACTACAGTTTCCAGACAGTACCCAAACACTTGCAGGGAGATTTGTCAGTGCCTTAATAGCTCTTAAGACTTCTGAATCTTCCCAGGATGCAAAGGGAGCGAGCAATGAGGCAGAAGGACTTCAAGGCAGAAGCACTATAAGACAATGGCACATTGTCTTTACCTGCTTATCTCCTTTTATCAGTGCAGCCTGAAATTAATGGTTCCTTGGCCACAGATTAGCCAATCAGAATGGCAGTTTGCCAAACTTGACTATGTTAAGAAAAGTCAGGGCTTACTTTTACACTTTTAGAGGAGAACACAAGTGTGTAAACATGTGAGGGTACCCTGTTTACAAGTTTGGAAGGAGAGAAGGAGACTTGAAGGCACCAGGACTTTGTCTTCCTTTCCCGCGATTGCTTCCCCCAACAGCAGAAGGAGGGAAAGCAGAAAACATGTCTGGACAAGTTAGGACATGTTTAGGCCTATTTTATTCTTCCATGACATAGACATCTGACAAGAAGATACATTTGACACCCAACATGAGTCATGAGGAATTAAAGATAAGCACAGTAGTTGGGAAAGGTAATGGGCAAAGTAAATAATAAACATTGATGAAGAGCATCATATTTATGAGGACTACTTTTTTTTTTTTCCAATTGTGGTGAAGAGATGAGGAATGGATTGTATTTAAATTCTCTACTGTCAGAGAATTCATTCTGTCAGAGAATCACAGAATGGTGGGAATACACTTTTTTTTCTCCTGGAGTATATAGAAGGTGAACCTGTGTTGTTCAAAGTATGGCATAAAATATCTCATTGTGAAAGTCAAGAAAACAAATATGAGATGTAATCATATAATTTAATTAAAGCTTCCTGGTTCATTCATCCTAAAAACAAAATTCAGTTACATATATAGTTTCATCTTTGGAGAATCCTGCACAGAATTCCTGGGGGAAAAAAAAAAAAAAAAGTTTAGTAACTTGTGATTGCAATACTCTTGGATTTAGTATTTCTTAGTATTAAATACTCAAAATGGTAATTACAAGGGTAATTGAAATATATATTCCATTATATATATAATGGAATATATTTTTTCCCATACTGTACTTATTACTAGTTTTTGGAGTATTCTTATGAAAACTTCTAGTTGACACATGGAGTTTTCAGTCACTAGATGTTGAGATTAGGACTGTAGCAGAGATTGGCAAGAAACTGGAAATATTTTGCCACTTAGGTTATAGGATAGTCTTTGTGAGTGAGTGAGTAAGCAGACAGAAAACCTCAATACAGTAATCAAACCTCAATACAGTAATCAAACCATAATTTATTGGGCATTAATTAATTATTGAGTGACACCAGTATAATGCCCATTGAAGTTAATAAAACCAAATGTGCTGGAGTAAGATAATGTTCATAATAAAAGAATAAGGATACATCTAAAAGAAAACAGATTTTAATGATAGCACTTGAGAAGATAGACACGTTAGTATTTTTTCCTTTTGTTTTATGGTTACATACATTTCTCCTTTAAAAATGTTTTTGATCAATTTTTGGTTTCATGTTTTGTATACATAGAGTCACAAATATTGGGAATACTTTGATGAAGAATATTATATATGGGAAGAATACACTTAAGTTGTAATAGACACCATTTTCTTCATACTTGACAACCCACAGCTTCAAAGATGAATTTTTAATATCTTTACTATTCATTCCAATGAGTCAATCACATCATATTATTTTGTTGTATTGCCATAGCATCTGTCAGCTAACTGTTTTAGCAAAGGTTCATATTTTGTAAGTTTAATAGAGTTAAGAAAAAAAATTTGCTATGTTTATTGAAGAAATTAATTACAATTAAATAAAGTCTTAAGAAAAGTAAATTTTTTTTTTTGTTTCTCTGGTTTGATTTGTTCAGCTTAGTCCTATTTTAATTTTGTCTTATGACTTGCTGCATCACAATAAGATGACATGACACACCATGTTTACATACTTTCAGCTGGCAATTGTCAAGAACTTTTTTTTCCCTTGACAAATACATTTATATATAAAAAGTCTTACTGTAGGTATCCTCTTAAGGTTTTCTTATCAACCTAAGAGATAATAGTTCTTCTGCAGCCAAGGGATCCATATTGGATATTCTTCTGAGGGAAGAATTGAGGAGGAAGAAAATTAGTGATCATATTTAAAAATTATGATTGAGCTGGTGAACAGAAAATACTCATGAGACAAGGAAATCTTGCATTCCTAATGGAATACCATGTTAACATTTGAGTTTAAAAATGTGAAGATGGCATGCACAGAAAATTCCACAGGCTGAAGATCTTGTCACTGGAGCACTTCCCAAGTCAGGTTTGAGAGACAGCAAAGTAAAGACTAAACGTGCAAAGGAGAAAGTGACATTGATGTGTGTTGACAGTCTATGGAATACTGAAGACCTGCCCCAAAAGCACAGATTCCTTCCTACCACCATTAAAATATCCCACACAGGCATTTACATTTCATAAGAAAGACACTGAAGGATAAATGATGGAAGAATGTATTCTTCACATTGATGGATGCTCTAGTACAGAAATAAAAGCTATTTTTCATCCTTATGGTCTGACAAGTCATTTGGTTTTTTTTTAAGGTTTTCTTTTCAACTAAGAATAATGTGAACTGCTGGGTTTTTCTAGCAAATCCATGTGAGTTCTGAATGGAAATGTAAAAAGATTAAAAGTTAACATTATTGCATAAACATTCACAATACTTTTCAAAGGTTGGGAGTTTTTTGGTTGTTGTTGGTTGGAGTTTTTCTGTGTGTGGGGGCGTTCTTTTTCTTCTCTATGAATGTAGAAGAGCAGAATCTTTGTCTTCTATGGGACTCTCTTCAGCACCTGAAAAATCTCTGATATTGACATTGCTGAACGTTTGCAGGCATATTATGAGAAAACACTCTTAAATGTCACGGATTTCAATATATGTCCTTTCAAACATTTCCTGCATGTCAGTTAGTTGCAGTGTTTCCCAGGCAGCCTAAATTATGGATTTCTTCAAATGCTTATCTGCTACATAGCAGTTACCATAGATATTATTAATACTATAGGCCATCCTCTTTGGCAGTTACTAATTTCACAATTAGCAAAGTCACATTTAACCTAGATTATTGTTTGTTTCATTTTAGTTTGTTCCTGTTTTGTTGGTGTTTTTTTCAATTATTGGTCTGGAAAAAAATACCAATTTCAGGTTAACAGTCCTATGTTTTTAATGTCTTGTGGTGGTTTGCCCCTGGCAGGGGGCCAGATACCCACCAAGGCTGCTTTATCACTCCTGCTCTTAGGTGAACAGAGGAGAGGGGAAAATATAACAAAAGGCTCACAAGTCAAGACAGAAGCAATTTAATAGGATGAAAAGCAAAGCAAAGGCTGCAAGTAGAAGCAACAGCAAAGAAAGATATTCTGTACTTCCCATCAGCTGATGATGTTCAGTCACTCCCCAGGAAGCAGAGCTTCAATATGTGCAGTGGATGGTCTGGAGGACAGATGTCATCAACGTCTACATGCTTCCTCCTTTCACTTAGCTCTTATATCTGAGCTGATGTCATATGACATGGAACACTGCTTTGGTTGCTTTGGGTCAAGATCTTGCCTGTTCCTCAGCCTACTGCAGGGGCAGGGGGTTGGGGGAGGGGGCAGAAATGCTGGAAAAGCACAGCCTGATGCCTTGCTTAGCAGTAGCCAAAATACTGATGTGTTATCAACACCCAGCTGCATCACCGCAAAGCACAACACTATGAAAGATGCTCTGGTGAGAATTAATTCTAGTTCAGCCAAGCCCAATAAATGTCTTAAAACTCCATGGTTTTGTGGAGCTTGAAACAAACACTATCAAATTTAATGCTGTAAATAATCAGTACTCTTCTAACCAAATAAGCAATAAGTTCTGCTAGTGGGCTTCTAAACCATCTCTAGGTAAAACCTGGTTTCAGACTTTGTGTCCTGAAACACATGATCATCATCAGCAGGTCTTGCTGATATATGAGTTTAAGAGAAAGCAGTTGGAAATGTCCTCACAAAAGACATTTTTGTTATTTGTTTTAGACACATCTGGCACAGAATATTTCTAAAGCTTCTTTATCTTAGCTTAAAGATTAGTCATTTTCCTTTATATATGTTAGATATTCCTTCCTGAAAAAGTTTTTGCAGGGAATATTTAATAATAATAGACCTTTAAAAAAGGACTAGAAGATTGTTCCTTTTAATCTACATCTGTTTCACTTTGTTGTTTTTTTTTTTCCCCTAAATTAAACAAACCACACTCCTTCAGTGTTTTCATATGAGCTGAACGTCTTTCTACTTCAATATTAATCTATCATGCTGAACATCTGAGGCTTCATTAGAACTAAGCTGGAATGAAAACTTCTCATTTACCTCCTAGATGTGATATTCTCATAAATATACAAAAGACTTACTTTTACATTCTGGTAGCTTTAAGTTATGTTCCACAATCTTCCCAGATCTTTTTCTGACAAATGTATGTATTTCTGAAGAGTAAATTATTCCCTACTCAAGCATTTTACTTTTCCTTCATATGGTCTTCACTTGAATTTTCTTACTGCTTCTTGTTGATATTTTTCCTTGTTTGTCATGATCATGCTGCATCTGTATCCTCTTTTTAAAATATTCCAGGTCTTGCCTAGGCTGTTATAGTCTATAATTTCTGTGAATGCATTTGTTCTCATAAAATTGTTCTCTTATTCAAGGGTGACTGAGTAGAATAGACTCCAGAGTATATCTCCACTGGAAACCATCTGCATTGCTGTGACATTTTTTTATTTGTTTCTTTTTTTTTTTTTTTTTTTTTTTTTTTTTTTTTTTGGTNGTTTTTTTTTTTTTTTTTTTTTTTTTGTTTGTTGGTTTATATAGATAGAATGTCCTTAATTTATAAAGTGTTTGCATGTGGAAAGCATCAAAGTATTTTTAAACATGTATCCTATTAACTTGGCTGTACATTTTGAGAAAGAAGAAAACTGCTTTGGCATTTTCTGAGTCTGAAAACTGAAGGCATTCCTGCAAATAATGAGATTCCTTACAGAAATATGCTGCTTTTCTCTAAGTTTTCTTTCTATCCCTAGGCATAGGGTAGCTACTTTGAAGTTTTATCAAAAGCACATTTCAAAGAATATTTGCAAGTATGCATTATAAAATGACTGACCAAAGAAAGGAAGTATGGCTTTGGTTCATTGTGGCTCCTGCTAGGAAGAAGCTGTTGGCAGCGCTGAAAAGAAATATTCCAGTTGTGAAGGGAGAAGACTTGCCTGGCCGATGAATAATCTTATCTGTCACAGCAGACAAAATGTCTGATAATTTTCTTCATCTGGGAGTGAAGTTAATGTTTTATATCACTGTGAAGCAGGACAAAATGCACAATAATTTAGACTGAAATGGTGGAACTTCAGTGTTATAAAATAAGAAGGCTTTTGTTCTTATTTTCAGATGGAAATTTGAGTTTCCTGATTAGCTCTAGTTGTGCAAAGGATATAGCAGATAATTTAAGGACCTAATGTAGCACCATTTAGCATCCTTTCCATAATGCATCTCTATATTGTAGATAAGTTCTCTCTAGCTCTCATGCAAGCCAATGCCAACTGTAAATGTTTTTTGGTTTTTTTTTTAATCAAAACCAGTATTTTCAACTTGCAGTACTAAAAGAAATATAGAGATCTATTTGAAACTATTACCCAACTTTGTGTTTAGATAAACTTCAGAACTTGTCCCCAAGAATATCTCTGAAAATGGGATTCAAAGTTCTCAAAGTGCTTTCAGAACTGAGTAGTTTTGTGGATAGACAGCATTTACATTATTAATAAAGATAACAAGTTAAAGTGGGGACACAATGCTAGTGCCTCAGTTTTAGCCTTGTATTTAAATCTAGAAAGTTAAATGTAAATTAAGTTTCTTGCACACTTATCTGTAGGATCTGTAATATCTGTGGAGAAGACTATTATATGGACAGAGATATATGTAGATAGATGTGAGACAAGTCTAGCTTTGATTCACAACGAATTGGAAACTGAGTTTTTAAGTCATGTGATCTGCCTAAGACAATCTTGAGTACATTTGAAATCCATGTAGTTGTGTGGTGTAAATCTGCTGAATTCAGTAGGATTTTGCCATTTTTTTTAAGCCTTAAGAAAATTTCTGTTTTACTGTCAGGGTACAATCTTAAGTGTCATTTTAAGTACAGTTAATATATTCTAATGGAAACTTCTGCTTTGCAAAACTTTACTTGTAATTTCAGTATAAAACGTGATACAAACATCTTGTTTCTCTGCTAGATAACTGAATCATATCACACTGTCTAAAAATGCCTCCAAATAGCCACCATTTTCATATCAGCATGAGGAGAACTTTTAAAATGCTACATTATTTCAGGTTCTTGTAGAGATATGGATTTTTTTCTCAAATTATGGATCATTTTCTATACTTCAGTTTTCAAAAACATTGCTTCTGTGTTGGGGATTTTGGTTTTTTTTGGTCTATTTTAATGATAGTAAGTGTACTCCTTGTTATACAATTCACTGAACAATTTGCATGTACTGTTTCAGAATGTTATTTTTTTCCTGTAGTTTTCTTACTTGAAAATGTTTTCAATTTCTATATGGAGCTATAGTGTTTTGACATTGAAGTTAATTGTTGCACAGAAGGACTGTACAGAGCTGTCCCTTAGGAATGCAGGAACCAGAAAGTCTTTCTAAAAATGTATTTACTGAGAGTATTTATGTTAGGGAAAATATATCAAATTTCCAGAAACTTTTCACAAAAATCACAGAAACATTCCAGTTGGAAAAGACTCTCAAGGTCACCAGGTCCAACAGATAACCTACTTTACAAGGTTCACCCTAAACCATATCCCTAAGCACCACACCCAAATGACTTTTAAACACATCCAAGGTTGGTGACTCAACTGCCTCCCTAGGCAGCCCATTCCAATGCTTAACCACTCTTTATATGAAAAAAGGTTTCCTAATGTCCAGTCTCTATTGTCCTAACGTCCAGTTCCTAATGTTCCATCCAGTTCCTAATGTTCAGATCCTATTAGGTCTCCCTATAAACACGGCAGTTTTTTCAGTATGCATCCCCTAAGAGGATATATAGACTTTTCCAAGTGATTTGAGCTAGACAATTCCCTACACTCTCTCTGTCTTATCCTATAATTTACTTTTTTAGAAAGAAACATTGCCTCTTGTGTCAAACTTCTTTTAAAATTATTTTTCTTCAATGCCTTCTTTAAAATGCAATTTCTGCAAATGCATAATGCAAATTCATATTTATATTTACGTGACAGGTTCTTTTTAAAAGTAAAAGAACACTTATGATATTGTCACACAAAAGGAACTAATTTCAAAAGTTTATTTTCCTTTGTAATTTTTTAAACACTGCTGATCAATGTCAACCTTAACAAAAGTTAAAATTGTAAAAGTAATTACTAATGTGACAGTTCAGCTTTTCATGGAAAGACAGAACCAAATGACAAATATTTCAAATAACTGATTGTTTTTTACAACCACTTTTTGAATTGTTGATGGGTTTTGAAATAATAATTACTCAGAAGAGAACTTAAAGGAATTGAATGTGCTGAGTAGGGTGCTCGCTTGTATGATGGTCCATCAGCTGGCTTTAAAAAAATCTGTGTTATCTTTTTTTCCAACTATGAAGGACAAGTGTATTTCTGTCAATGTTTCTGCCCATAAGTCATCAAAAATACCGGTGAATTCAAGGTTCGGGGATTAGATTTCACCTTACTGAAGTCAATGGTAAACATTAAATTTCTTTAATGGAACCTAGTACAGTCTGAGTCTGTACAGCTTTCTCAATGCAGTGCATTATTTTCCAACAATGTTAGGCATTAACAGTAAAAAGAGTTTTTATTTTTCATTTGTTTGCTTCAATGTGTGTGGGTAAATTCTGTATACTTCTATTCCTGTAGAAAAATTATCACAGATCTCCAAAGACAAAGATGCCATTTCTGACCTAAAAAAACTTATGTTGGCTATGACATAGGAGCATGCTCTGCAGAGTATTAGTATTAAGTGAACCTTTAAATCTTGCAGTTCTGAGTTAAATCACTTTTGGATTTGGCACCACATTTTCCTTCATCAGTATCTGACAAACCCTGAAGGAGTTCAGTCAGTGTAAGACTGACAGCTAACAGCTAGCATAGTGTAGCTGGAAAAAAAACAGACCTACTATGATTGCATGCAGGAATTATGTACTCCATTTATTTCTAGAGTATTACTCTTGCAAGTCAGAGTACAATTTAGTATTATTACTTTTACTTGATGTATATATTTAGCCATTAAGTAAGAAAGCATAATAAAGTGTCATATGTATTATTGGGAAAACAACAACAACAACAAAACTTGTAAGGTATTTTCATTTGAAATTTTACTGTTTTACCAGATTTGGAACCTGTAATAAGACCGCTATTATCTGAAGTGAGACTAAAACTGAGATTAGCAAAATGTAATATTTCTCACGGAAGAGATTCTGATGTTTTTTTGTTCATGCTGACTTAGGATGAAAATGACTCTTTTAGATATTAAAAGATCACAAAAGTGATATGACAGGAGTTACGTATTATGTATTGTGGAAATGAGATAAAACAGACAGCTCATTTTTAGCTCACATTTATAATTATTATTTATATAGCTGTATTTGCTACTCTTACATGACTCCTTTAGGCCAAGTTAGCCTGACGACATTAACAAAAATTACTTGACCCCACAGCATGCTGTGGTTTTTGAAGAGGAGTTTATTCTTAGGTATTAAGAAATAATTTTAAAATTGTAAAAATAGAACAAAACAGTCTCAAAGACCAAATGTCCAGTACACAAAACTTTGTGCCATCAAATTGGGATTCTTTTTATTGGTGTCCTCATGTAGGAAGAAAAGGGATGACATGAATGAATTGAATGATTACAAAAAGCACCGTAAAAGTAGCCAAGTTTTGTAAAGCTGGCACTATCATGTAATCACCCTGACACATGAAGGCTCAAATATTATTTTGTTTAGAGGGAGTGTTTTCCATGCAGATAGTTCTGAAGACTAAAATTAAAGAAAAAGCAACCCTGAAAGAAACAAACAAACAAAAAAACCCTATCTTGAATGACTCTCCTTTGGTAATAACTAGCAAGAGAGAAATGCAGAGAACAGCAGTGGAGTTAGTTCTGTGCTTACAACTGGATGTTAGTGAGGAAGGAAGCACATGCTCTCCAGGTCTTTTTCTCTTTTTTGCCTCTTGGAAGGAACAACCTTGATAAGTTGGGTATTCTCTGGGTGAAAATACTTTATGGCATTGCCTGTTGCCCTGCATGTTATGACAAGAAATGAAATGGAAGTTGTAATTCTTGAAGTTATTTGATTGCCATGATCTTTGCCTTTCTCTCAAGGTTGTGATGTCTTCTTCTTGAGTTATTAATTAGGTGTTTAATTTCAAGAAGATGATTGCTTATTGAAGCAGACAACCTATTGCATGGAGAGAAAAAAATGAGCAAAGATTGTGAGAAACAGATATTGCCTGTGGAGTTTCTGTATGATAAAGCAAGCAGAGAAGTCAGTCTGTGTGTGGAGGTGTTTTTTACCCTGGTGTGCACCTAGAGGTAAATAAAGGGATGAGTGTATTAACTCACTGAAGTTGTAAATGTCTGAGGTGAAATCCTCACTGCCTCAAATAACAGATAGTGATTTTTTTGTTACTTTTTTCCCCCCCTCTCATGTCTTGTTCCATCTCAGCCTTTTTAATGTCAAGGAAACTTACTTTCTTTGTGCCCATCTGCTTTCTTCATGTCAATGTTGTTCTTTGCTTTTCTATCCCCTTGATTTTGATGTCATTTGCTAGCCCTCCTTGTACCACTGATCCAAAGATCAGAGGTCAGTAGTGTTAGATCTTATATATATATAAGTGTGTTCTGTGGAAGCTTTGAGGTTTTCAAAATGCTTTTCCTTTCTCTCCAGTTAAAGTGAAGAATAAAAGAAATGAGAAGGTAAAGAACAATGTTCATCACCTTTCCCCACTCCTGGAATATCCAGTAGCTCTTTTACAAGGGCACTTGCTGCTGACATCAGGGACACATGTTTCAGCTATAAATTTGTAGGCTGCTTCAAATTTCTGTTCTACCTAATCCATAACAGGGAGTTTGAACTATTGTGCCTCCTTGGGCTCTGCATTTAGTCTCTAAATAGATAGGTGTTCTGAAATTAATGTCTTTGCCTTTTACTGGAGCTGTTGTACTTTGTAAAAGGTAATTCTTCAGTGAATAAAATATATATATATATATATATGTAGGTCAGAATGTGGATTTGGACATGTTAAGTATATTTAAGTTCTCACTTCCAATTTATGGATATTCCTTTTTGTGGGGAAAAGATCTCATGTATTTGGGTACAGACTTACCAATAGCACAGAGGGGCCATCACCAGCAGCTCTGTGCTGGGAGATTCTCCAACACATGAGACAAAGTTTGCCTGTTTATTGCCCTAGACATTTAAATGTTAAAGACTCATGTACACCTCTATATCTAATTTTAAGAACAATGTTTTCTTTTGAAATTAGGTCATACACTTATTAGAAGTACTCCTATGTGAACAGATGAATATTTTCTAACGATCACTTGATTGTTAGAAAATCAATTGAATGGGAAACTTTATCTTTGCTTCAACATGTTTTTAATAGATTTTTGTAAATCTATGAGAAGCCATGTATTAGCATGCCATGCTTCTAAACTGATTAACCTCTACAGAGATCTCTTTTAATACTTGGTCTTACTATATGTTATATGTAATGTTGAGTAGAGTAATTCAGAAAGACATCACAGAAATGTGGTGGGGTTTTTTTCAGCCAGGTTCAACAACTGTAAGAAACTTATTGAATAAATCATATCAATAGAGTGTCATATTCTTAGGACATACCTCCACGAATCCCAAAATCTTACTTACTTTCATGCTCACATTGCTGTGGTGATAATTGACAACTCCTGCCTAAAATCTCCCAAACCTTCAGTTTTGTCAGTTTTGTTGTAAGAGAATATCATTCAGCAACAATTTAGAGAATTTAGACTGTACTGTTAAGTCTGAGCAGGTGGAAGAGTGGAAAGTGTTATGGACAAAGTTTTCCAAATTTCTGTGGAACATATGATTTGACCAGTATGCATTACATAATTAGAAAATCAGAATTTTTTTGAATGGCAGTGGACTTGGTTGCGTTGTATAAACAGGAAATAACTTGGAATAGCCAAGAAAAAACAAAGCTGACTGTACCTAAGCATGGTATTCATTCAAGACTTGCATCATCCTCACTGAATTCTCTGCTGATTTGGAAATCTCTTAGATCATATTACGAATTGATGTTAGAGTCTCTTTATATTTGAGATATACTCCTGCTAAGTGTTGAGTAAATAAAGTTTCTTTGAATTTTTTAATTACCTGGAGTTCATAGGATACCTAATCAATCACAGGCTGAAACAGGACAACTTTTCTCAGAAATCTAAATCATCTCTTTGGGTTCTAGGCTTCTCTTCTACACACCATCCCTGGAGTATGTGTCATGGTAGACCTGAAGGGTCAAAATAAGCCTGTGTGTGTGCTGGCTTGCCTAGACATGTTTTTCTGCCTTCCCTCTGTTTTTGGGGAAGAAGCAACTGGCATGAAAAGGGACAAAAGACATGGTGCCATGGAATCTGAGCCCTCTGGCTTATATAACTTGTTTTTCTCCTGCTTGCAACCCATGGTAAGCAAGGTGCACGTGCTAGCCTCATGCTATGCCTGTGTTAGGCCTATGCTCTCCCCCCATATGGTATAAGCAAACCTATGCTTTCACCCAAATATGGTAAGACTTGGCTTACTGCCACCGTGACTGGATATGCTGTGACGGGATAGCATTTAATTAGGTTCGATATCCCGTGGAGAGGGGGGTCCTAGTGCCCCCCCGAGGTTCTTTTGGGTTCTGGTCGGCAGAAACAAATGCACGAGTTGCTCAAAATGCCAGGTGCAACAATTTAACAGTCAGAACTTAGGAAACAGAGAGGTCACATACAAAATAGATCCCGACTGCGCCTACAAAGTACCAGCGGGGCGCGAGGGGGAAAACACGCTCCTTCCCGAACCTGAGGGGAAGAAGGGAAAAGACCGACTTAGCCCGGATAGGAAGAGAGGGAGAGAAGGGGATTAGCCTTGCCGCTTCCCTGGAGAGTTGCTATGCTTCGCTGCCTGCTGCCTGTTGAATGCTGCTTTGCAAGTGACTGGGCTCTTCACAGCCACAGCTGGGAGGTGACGGCAAAGGAGGAGAAGAGTGAGGAGAGGAGGAAGAGCGAGTAACGGTCGCTGTGCCCCTCTTAAATACCCTAGGGAGCGTGTGAAACTGACCAATAGGTATTCAGTATTTTCTAGCTGACCAATAGGTTCAAAAAGCTCCACGCATATGTGCCACCCAAGGTCTCCCTGGGTCCCGGGGCCACGTGGGGTGCCCCTGCCTCTCAACCCCTACTGGACCTTGGACGGTAGGGGGAGGAGAGAGCCCAGGGATTGGACCAATTCTAGGGTGTTTGTCACATCCATACCAGTACATATGCTAATGTCCAAAAGGGTCCAATCAATCTCAGGCATTGATACTGAAAGCAAAGAAGCAGATAACACAGCATGCTTTTGCCATGCTTATGTTTCCACCATGCTTTCTGCCAGTATTCTGCATTCTACATCCATGCCTGTAATGCCTTATTATTTTTATGTAGCAATATAAGCTATATTCTGCCTTGGAACCATTGACACTTTTCAGGAGACACTTGAATAGCTTCACACTATTAACAGTGTGAGATGCACATCTGCTGAGATACATTGCAAGATGTCTGCCTGCACCTGCTGGAGCAGCCTGCATCTCCTGAAGATGACCAAGCCTGAAGGTACACAGATTGTAGAAAGCTGGAACAGGTCAGAAAACTGTCTGCACCCTGTCTTCCACCAGCTGTCTGTGGAGCCTGGGGTCTCAGCCACAGCCTTAGCCACAGTAACAGCTGTAGCAGCAGCCAGCAGCCAGAAACCCTGGACATGTTCTGGGTACTTTCAATTTATTGTGATATGGGAGAAGTAATACCTGTGAGTAAAACTTAAGCTTTGCATATTACCTAGATTCTGCCCTAAACAGAAAGGGGGCCTAAGTTACATCTATTGGCCAAGTGGCACTATTGTACACAAGAGATCTTCCAGTGTTAATTAGTTACAATAATTGATTGTTTATGCATATTAATAGATACTTCTAGATCTAGATATCATTTATGTAATCGTTCCATAACTGCTACAATCAAACCTGTTTAGTATTAAAAATAAGTGGTCAGGGGTGGAAAAGTTTGGATATAAAAAATTAATAAACAATATTAATTTTTGAAAATCGTAACCCCCTCCATAACAGTATTTGAAAACAGAATACTCAACTGGAATTTTTTGAACCACATACAGCTTAAGTGTTGCTAAGTTAAACAAATTTGATCCAGAATAAGAATCAGTAAAGACAGCAAAGTTGCCAGACTAGAGGAGAAAGTTTTGCAATGATGTTGCTGCTGTAATCAGTTGTAGTTCTTAAACGACTGAGTTAATGTATTTTGTAACCCATAAAGTATTTTTTCAGGTTGCTACCTCTCCACTATTCAGAAGCATAGAGATATGTAGCTCTAACAAATCATGTTGTAAAAAATCCAAATATTTTGTAAATGTCTCTAGTCACATCTCATTACATTTTTGGAAGACAAATCCAGTCTGAAATATTGCCCTCTTATGATGTTAACCTGGGTATCTCTATCTGCTGCAGAAGATGGCAGTCTTTGCTCAGTGTGGAATGTCTAGACTAAGTATTTTTATTTCAAAGCAGCAGTCAACACTTTCATCTATTAAAGAAGCCTATATGCAAATAGTAATACAGTAAATCTTTTGTAAGCATGCCATTTCTGCATTAACAGCTATATGATAGAGGAGAAACCATGTTTTGCATTATTAAGGCATCAAAGAAATCAGATTATGCAGTACTAATGCTTCATTGAGCATCACTGAGCTAAATTGCCTTATGTTTTGTACAATGTTGTTTTGTTTTTTGTTTTTTCTTTTTTGGTTAACATAAGGATGTTTTGAGGGTAAAAAATTCACAATCCAGTAAAAAGTAATAATTGCTTGTCCTCCCAGTTCAGAGATACTTAAAACACCTGATGTGGATTTTTTTTTTTTTTAACTATAAAATTTGGTGATCAAAACATTAAATTAGGAGGTCTTCTTCTTAAACAAACTATAAATTACCTAGAACAGCTTAAGCTGTTTATTCTGTATATCTCAGATAGATGTTCAAGCATCAGACATAACTCATTACAAAAAGCTGGACCAACAACTTGAAGGATTTTTTCCCATATTCTTTCCAACCTTTCCTTTTCTTGGAGATAATGATAGGCGCTCATCAAACACAAATCCTCCTCTGTATACTTTCATTCTCTCTTCTAAATATTTGAACGATCATTATTCTTATTGAAGTGTTTTTCTGTCACTAATCCAGACACTGCATCCATGCTAATGGAATCAGTAATCTCTCAGTGGGTAATGTCTTTCACTTTCTAAGATGAGAGTAACAGTTCTCTGATTTATTGTCAATAGTTCTGTAATATGATGAGTAAGAGCTTCCTATATTTGCTTCCTTTTACCATTAACATAAACTATGGTAGATTAGGGCTAGAATGATCTACAACTTGCCCATGGTACTTCTGTTCCTTGCTCTGCCATTAAAAATCTTGTGCCCCCCCCCCCTTT
>VWZI01012346.1:19034-61813 GCA_013396835.1 Psilopogon haemacephalus | reverse complement strand
TTTTTTTTTTTTTTTTTTCTTTTCTTTTTAAAGAACTAACAATCTCCACTAAAACCTGGAACAGCCATTAACAGTTGAGAGGAACCAAACAGTTCTATTTTAGGCAGCAAGATATTTGTACAGACTGGTTCTAGAATGTTTTGTTCAAATGGAAGCCCTGGAAAAAAAAGAAGTGTTTGTGTTTTTAAGGCCCTATATGCTAACAGAAAAGAGTCCTAATATGTATTTTTCAGCTCTTCCAAGCCTTAAGACAGATCAGATTTCAAGAGTGGTTTCTTCTGATAGTTCTGTAAATTACATTGATAGATTTTATTTCTTCATAGACTATAAAAAAAATTATCCTACTTTCGTTTTCTTGATGAATATGTTTTTTCTTCATTTTCCTTTTTCCTTTCATTTTCTTCCCAATCATTCTGTCTGAAAATCTTTTGTGAGACTTATTTTGAAAATTATTGACTCACCCATTTTGTGTTGAAAAAAAATGAAGGTTATGCTGATAGACTTCTAAAACTTCACAAAATGCAGTGACTTACGATGTTTCTAAGGCCTGAGGAAAGTAGAACTTGATGATGCTATAATGGCATATTGACATAATTCAAAATATCCTGAGGGTTGAACCTTTCATCTCTGGCAGTCAGATTTTAACCAGTATGGTTTGATATTTTTAGAAAGGAACTACAGTTTTTAACAAAACTCAGGCTCTGTGGAGTTTTTTGCTGTTGGTCTGTTTTCCTTTTCATCGGAAGATTTCCTTTTTGCTTTCATCAGAAAATGAGAGAACAAGACCTCAGTAACACAGGGGAACTGAGGAAAGCTCCTATTCTGTGCAGAACAAGGGTGTTTCCTCACCAACTTTCTCCATTCTCCTTCTTTCCTTTGTTCAGGAGTGTTTCTTAAAAGAGGCCAGTAGGATTGAGAATACCTTTTGAGTTGGATAAGTAAAGACAATCCTGCATTCTTGTGAGGAATGCTCTTTTTTGTTGCATTCTCAGGTCTGTTTTGTTTGGTTTTGGTTGAAATAATTGATCTCAACTCAAAAGATAACAGTTTAAAAATTCCCATCCGTCAGAGTTGATTGTGTGAGACCCAGGAAATGCAAATTTAATCTCAAATTTGATACAGAAAGCCACTCTGGAGAGGAAAACAAAACAAAACATTTAAAACAATGTTTATTTTAATTAAATTGGAATTTGACCATCAACTTGGATTTTAGAAAAGGCCCAGGCTGGATTACACTTCCAGCTTGTCAGCTGAGGCAGCATCACTTTTAGGCTCTACTCTCACAGCTACCTTTTGAAGTGGTTGGAAATCTTCCTGCTTCCTAGCTCCTGCATGAGACCTCAGGGCAGACTGTTGTATGTACTTTGGTAAGCAGAAGTACTGAGACCTTGGGAAGGTCAAAATCTCCAAAGGTTAGTAATCTATTGAAATTAGAATTTTCCTACCCACCAAAACCCACTATGGTTTCATTTCATACCAAGACTTACTTTTGGCCTGGTGTCCTTTACAGTGATTTTGTGGCTTTACAGGTTGTGGCTGCTCCTTGGAGGTGTTCAAGGCCAGGCTGAATGAGGTCTTGAACATCCTGATCTAGTGAGGGGTGTCCCTGCCTATGGCAGGGGTTGGAACTGGATGATCTTTGAGGTCTCTTCCAACCTAAACCTAAACCGTTCTATGATTCTATGATTCATTATAGGTGCCAGTACTCTAAAGGATTCATGCAGGGAAACCCAGACTGACTCCCAAAAAGATAGCACAACCCTGGAAGTAAAATAGCTGCATTTGTTTTGTACCTGGCTAAAATTCTCTCTACTGCCTAGATGTAACCAGAAAGACAGCACTAGCTTGGCAATCTCTGTACTTCAGTATGCATTATAAACATATATTTTCAAAACTAGACTGTATGGTAAGAAAACTATACAGATACAGTGTGTTCAGTCAAGCAAGAGAAACACTTGACTGGTCATCCACAAATGCTGTAATTTTATCTTCAAGGACATGTCATTTTCTCTGGGATAGCAGATGAACTCTATTTGCCAAGTTCATAATCAGTGCTATGATGGACACTGAGTAACATGAAGCAGCACTTGAACAGTAAAAGAAACTTCAGCATTTGTCAGCCTTGTCTGAGCTGAGCACAAACCAAAATTATGTCATTTAGATATCTAAATTCCCTGAATGCAAGTACAATTAGTGGTTTTCATAGTCAATTCAGTAGTTCCCAACCCCTTCTGCTCTATTGTCTTCTCTGACAAATAGGGAAACTGCACAACATACTAGAAATCTCCTAATGGTGTAAACATAGACAACATAGTGATGCCATTGTAGCTGTGTTATTAGAGTATAATGAAACAATAAACTAAATGTTTAACCTTCTGCTTGTCATTGTGCATCACATCACCCTTTTACTCATGGGCACCTTTTATTCTAGACATAAGGCATAGCAAGATCAAATCATCTGCTACTTCAGGATGTGTCAGCAGTGTCCTTAAGCTTTCTCTTATTTATGCCTATAGCTGCAGAAGTAACAATTTATATTTTCTGTTGTCTAGTACAGGTGGGTACTATCTCCAAATGTTCAGTTCTTAAGATTCTGTTATATCAGCATTTGGGTTTTGAAAGTTAGCAATATTCAAAGTTATTTTCCATTGTGAATGGGAGCCTTTTCCTAATTAAATTTGCTTAACTTAATATTTTTAGGTACATTTTGAATTGAGATGGCCACACTATCACAGAAAAAAAAGGTATTACAAAGACTTTTGTTTTTTCTAGTAGATAAATAATAATTCTGCTGATACTAGTTCCATGCCTACAGAAGGTAAATAATGCTACTTTACTTCCATTATTGGTTCACTAGCTCGTCTAAGGGTCAGTGGACGTCACTGCACCATCCATTCAGATCACAGCACAGACTGCTTCTCTCACATTTAACCATGTGAGCATTTTTCTATCTTTTTGTCTCTCCCATACCACATCTCAGGATGTAATTCATTCACTTTTTTGGGGGTGTTTGGGTTGACATAATTTACAGAGTCTACTATTCCTTTTTTAATTTTCAGAGAAACATTTCTGTGTTGTCCTTTCAGTCTGTCTCTGTTGTTTGAAAAGAGCTTTCCAAAACTGTGTATGAAACCACCACTGTAGATGTGTTTGAGTTTATCCTATAAGCTTTCTGTTTCTATGATTTATTACACATGAAGGCTTTCTGACTGTATAACCAATACTGTCTCACTGTTCACTTTTATTGCATTCTGTCTTCTCTCATTTTAGACTAAAAAAACTTTGGAAAAAAAGGCTGCCTTTTTGTCCTCTTTTTGTATATTTTCCAATCAGGAGATTTTCTTCTGGAAAAATCTCTTATGTACTATTGTTCAGTCTCTGTCCTTATTATTGTGTATTGCTTTCACTTTAAAATGGTTAGTGAGAATGCTTCAGATGAAATGGTGGGGAAGTATATTAATTTAATAAATAAAATTTCTTATAAATGTACACATATGCCAATATAAGACAGAGGTCAGGATTCAGTTTGTTTGGCATATTACAGCTTAGCAAAATGTTATTTTATTCCTGTACTTCAGCAGGTTATCATTATTTTGCAAACCAAAGTATCAGTAATATTTCATTTAGAAATAGTAGATATCCAGACTATAAGAAAATTATGATTCAGTTAATCTGGAAACTGACAAAAAGAAAGAAAACACTAAGAGATAAAATGGTATCAGAAAAAAATATAGTTCCAAGTACTTTAAATTAATAGAATCTTAGACTGACATGAGTTGGGATGGACCTTAAACATCATCTAGTTCCAATCTCCCTGCCAAGGACAGAGACAGCTTCCACTAGACAAGTTTGCTCAAAGTCTTGTGTAGCCTAGTGTTAAACAGTTCCAGAGATAAGGTATCTACAGCTCCTTCTGGCAACCCATTGAAGTGTCTCACTACCCACATAGTAAAGAACTTCTTCCTAATGTCTTATATAAAGCTACCTTGCTCTAGTTTAAAACCATTGTCCCTAACATTGTTTCTGCCAAAAATTTAATGCCGATCAGCTAAGTCCTAAGAAATTGTGGATTTGATGAAAGAAGGCTTTTCTGTGAGAGATTAGTATTTTTTGAATAAATTCTGCAAATTAGGTAGCATTTATAATGTCACAGTTATTTAACAAAAATGAAAGAACAACATATCTGATCTATCCCATTATCTTTATATTCACTGTGACAAAAGTTCTATTACATTTCTTGCACACACCAGAATTGTTTTTCTGCCTTGTATTACTGCAAATCAGCAATGTTTAAGCATTCTTGACATTTGTGAAGCTCCTTTGAATGACTGTTGACAAAAAGCTTTGCAATACATGTTAAAAGAATACTCAGGGGAAGATCAGAATGCAATAAATCTTACTTCAAGCTTACCCAAAACATCTTGTATATTTGTAGCTTTAGACATTTACATTATCCATTGATCTATGAGGTCTCTTCCAACCTAAACCATTCTATGATTCTATGGCAATTCCTGTTCAATTTAGCATTCTATTTCCTCCTAATATCACTGTACATAAGTCAGTCTATTTTTTTTCTTTTTTTTTTTGTTTCTTTTTAGATTTTACCTCTTGTTTGTTTCAAATTTTTATTTTGTCTCTAATGCTAACTTTTAAGGTGCCACTATATACACATTTGAGCACAGATTGAAGTGTTGTGGCCAAATGTAATTTTAAAGACTTTGGAACCTCTTAGCTTTTCTAAGTAGGTGCCTGATTAAATTGATAAATGTCATCACATTATTGCTTTGTCCAAATTTCTGTTGATGGGCATTGAAATTGTAAGAAAATCCTTGACACTATGTAATCTTGCATAAATTATATATCTTTAGGAAACAAACATGTTCCACTTCATGGCAACTGAGATTTAAGAGTCCATTCCCTATTTAAATCTGAAAATTTGACACAGATTTCTATACGGACATAACATTTTCACCATAAATGGATGAAAAGCTGTAATTCTAAGCTTTAGAGAAATCATACCTGGCTAGAACTTTCCTGTGACAGGAAAAAAAATCTTAAAAACATCTTGGAACAAAATATGGCTTTGACAAATTTTATCTAAGTGTATTTTCTTCCGTGTGAGATGTGAGGCACAAACATAATTTTCCTTACACTGACCAACTAGTTTTCACAGTGTGAGAGCCTAATGACTCTGTTGTCTTAATGCATGTGGCAGGCAAGGGCTTATAGCCCTAAATAAGTTTAGTGTCTCAAACAAGGTGATACAATACCTGATCTTGAATAGAGAAGGTGGTGGCCCTAGTAAGTTCTAGAAGAGAGCTCCTGGCCAGGAAAACAGCTTGACAGTCAAAGAGAGAATTTCTGTGGAGGCAGGAATTACATCTTTAAAACCACTGCAACTGCACCACGGAGAGGCCAATGACACCCCTCTGTGCACACCACACTCATGAATATCTCTCTTTGTGACTTGGAGAGGCTGCTCTCCTGCCAAAGGGGTATGAAAGGACCAGAACTTCCGGGGTCCAGGTATTGAATTTACCACAGAAGATCCGGCTGGAATGTACAGCCATCATCAAGAACTTGGACTATGCCTCTAGTCCTTCCAGGAACCAAGAGCATTGATATCCTTCTTAACTTTGTCTCTCTCTTTCTCTCTCTGTCTCTCAATCTCTCCCTTATTTTTCCACACCTGTTTCTTCCCATTTTGCTTCTGCTCCTGTCCATTACCAAGAGTTTTCATCGGCTCTGGTAAACCCAGCTCATCAGCCATTTTACATTGGTTTACTTTTGTTTACTCCAAGGGAACCTTTTAAATCTTAGCATGACCTTCCCTGTTGTCCAGAGTTAGAGCAGGATACTGAGTCATGACACACAGGGGCAGTTAGAAGTCCATTCTGTAGCAAATTTCCAGGAAGGGCAACTTATCAAAAGACAATGTTCATCCACAGTGTTATAGGTGCTGGGCGGAGTGTGATCTGCACCTATTGCCATGGTGTAGGAAAAAAATGTATAAAATGATAGGATATTTCTCAACCTTTCTCAAGGCAGGGAAAAATCATTTAACTTCTGAGTGGTTTCTGAGTGGTCTCTGCTGCAAGTTAATAGCATTAGTGAAGTCATTTTCCATCACAGCAAAGCAAGAGAGAAGCTGTGTGTGAAAAGCTCAGAGAAAAGAGTGAGGGCCATGCGCTGACTGAAACCACTAGGGATGTATTAATTATTAAAAAAAAAAAAGTATAATATTTACAGAATGAACACCAACCTCAAGAAGAGGGATCTTACAACATTAAGCTCTATCCTAAAAGCTTTCTTGTATGGCAAAGCTGTGAATTAAGCTGTTGGCCTGCTGAAAGACACTATGTGTGCTTGATAATTCACCCACACTACAGAATTTTCTGTGTGATGAAAGAAATTGAAATGAGGTTCAAAACCTAATAGCCCATAACCATCATGCCAGGGCATTGCCTTATTATGGCACTAGATGCAAAGGGGTCAGCCTCCAAATTCACATCAACCCGTAATTGGTCCCAATGTGCTCTTTACACTTAGAGCTTTTACGTAGTTACTAAGTTTCTGGGAAATGGTTTACATATGCATGGAGTCAGTTAAATAGCTGAAGTCCTTTTACTTGTTGATGTCAGTTTCTTAGTGTGTGAGTCTTTATCTTGTCCCTTTTGAAGGTTTGGGTAGCCATTTTGCAGCTGTCTCTTCTTCCGCTCAAGGCCTCATCATTATTTATGTCTAGAAATCTAGAAAGTAATCTCTCTTAGCTGTTCTAACAGACAAAAATTCTAACAGAAAGAAAAACACCTCATGAAAAACAACCAGTGAATTTCCCCTCTTCAAAATTAAGACTCCCTTAGGTGCTTGCTTCCTTCTGGTGAAGTGTAGTGAAGGGCCAAGTGAGCTATTATACCCATTATTTATTTTTTAACATGTAGTTCAGACTGTGCAACTTTGCTACAGAGAAACGTTTCTGACTGAACAAAATACCTTGACCATATCTTCACTGGTCCTGTGGGTGGTGTACAAAACTTTAAAACTTTCACATCTGCTTATGCTGGTTTATAAAATGGGCAAAATGAGAGTTCTTTAATTCATTATAATCCCTTACTGTCTATGATGGATTTTTAAATCTCTCACTAAAAGTTAAAATTAATATTCATCAGTTGTTTTTCTAATCTACCACTTAACTTCCTATATTGGTTCAAGGACAATCTGAAGTGCCTATTCAAAATACGTTTGTCGATACAAGTAACACAGCTCAATTTCTTCTTGTGATGGCAGAGGTATATTTCCAAAGGAATGATTCCTCACCTCAGAGTCAACTGTTTAAGGACAGAAGGAAAACATCATTTTTTTCTGCAGGTCGGCATAATTTATCAACAGCAAAAGTCTACATTCATTAGGGACTGAAATAGGAAAGTCTAGAGCCTCATATTTGAATGTGCTTAGAGTCACACAATTCAGCAGCTGCAAACTGAGTCAAACAAGCGTGTGAATATCATGAGTGGAAGGGGAATAGGAAGTTGACCTTTCACAAAGAGTTAAATACCAATGGTGGTGAGAAATATGTGTTCAGTGTGATCATGGAAGAGACCTCATAGGAAGTATCTGCACTGGCATCAAAGTCAAAGACATTCACCAAGATATAAAAGTGGTGTATGCAAAAGTGTTAAGTGTACATGTGTATTCAGGAGTGAGTCTCAGGACAAATTGCAGAATTGAAAAAGAGAACATATTGTAAGTGATACACATAAACACAGCATCTGTGGAAATGGGTGTAGAAAAGTTATTTATTTGAAATGAAGAAACACTTTCTTTTGGTTTAGAACTGAGTACAAGGAAAACTTAATAAGCAGAGACTGGTAGTCCAGCCTGGGCTATATATGCTCTGAAAAGATATTGTAGGCAATAGCCAACAGATCTCCATTGGTTAAAACATGTTTTCAGGGTTAGGTGATAAAATAATTTCAAGTGAATAAACACATTTCTAAACAGCAACATCCCTTTTTTGTATATACTTAATCAGGGTGTTGAGAGGTGAACATATGCTCCTTCACAGACTGTTTTTTGAGAAAAAAAAAAAAATTGATGTTTTCTAACAGGTCTTTAAAATTGTGTTGCACCTCCTCTTTCTTCTTATGTCCCAGAAATATTTTTTTTATATCTGTGAATTTGCAGCTAGGAGTGGATCATCTGGACAATCCTACAAATGCTTCTATTTTGGGACTTTGAGTCTTTTAAAGATGCATGGAAATTCTTTAGCATTTGTGCTTTCCATCTAAAGTTAATAATGATAACAGGTTTGTACTACCAAAGAGAATTAGCTATGGATTATGATGTACTATTGCAATTAAAGGTATTTTGCTGTAAAGACTTGCTTTGTTGCAATCATTGCTTAAAAAGGTTTTTTTTTAATATTGTAACTGTCAGCATGTTGTTGTTCTTGATCATTAAGCTTTATATTGCTCTCAAAAATAACTTCTAAAAAAAGAAAAACATTCTCCAAATTATTTAGTGTATCATAAGAGAATCATTATCCTCACTCATTGTTTTATATCTTGTCTAAATTTACATGCACAAATACACTTCCTCTAGAATTAATTACAGCATATTAGGAAACTCACTGAAAATTACACCTGTTTTCACATTCAGCTTTTAAAATCCCAATTCTACATGTCATTTAAGCACATACTTAAGCGCATCCATCTTCAGGAAAGTTAAATCACTAAAGCACATGCTTAAATTTGCTTTTGGAGATGAATGGACAGCTGGAGCAGAGCCTAAGGATTTAAGCCAAACCACACAAAAGTCAATGGAACAAATGCTATCAATTTCAATTGGCTTTGTGGTAGGTCCTGAATGCAGTGGACTTACGAATTAATTAGCTCTTTTTCAGATGACAGGAAGCTTCTTGGAATCATGAAGTTGGTGAGAATTGAATCTGGGCAGAAGGCTACATTGTAATATAATTTTTACCAGGAGTTGTAGGGCAGTTTTGTGTTAGACACTCTGTGGTTTACACATTGATCCATGACCCCAACACCCATGATATAGCTGCAGTTACACTTAAGATAGCACAGGTTTGCATGTGCAGTGAGTCTGGGGAGAAAAAAAAAATCTAGTATATATCTAGTATTTTTTTAATCTCATTAGACTATACTGTATTAATTGATGACCTGGATGAGCAAATAGAGTGCACAGTCAGCAAGTGTGCTGATGATAGAAAACTGGAAAGAGTGACTGACACACTTGAAGGCTGTGCTGCATTCAGTGAGACCTGGACAGCCTGGAGAGTTGGGCAGGGAGAAACATAATGAAACACAGCAAGGACAAGTGTAGAGTATTGCATTTGGGCAAGAACAGTCTCATGGACTGTTGGTTGAGAACCAACTGGTCAGATAACAGTATAGGAGAAAGGGACCTGGCAGTCCTGGTGGACAGAAGGATGATGAGCCAGTTATGTGCCCTTGTGGCCAAGAAGGACAATGGTATCCTGAGGTGTGTTAGAAGGGGTGTGGTTAGTAGGTCGAGAGAGGTTCTCCTTCTCTACTCTGCCTTGGTGAGGCCTCATCTAGAATATTGTGTCCAGTTCTGGATGCCTCATTTCAAAAAGGGCAGGGAGCTGTTTGAGAGAGTCCAACCCAGAGCCACAAAATGATTAAGAAACATCTTCCTTACAAGGAGAGACTGAGGCTGTGTGATTCACAATGGGCAAACTTACAGCAAATAAATTTCTGGGAAGTTACATACCAGGTAGAAATAATATCCACAGAACTAAAAAAAGCTTTGAGACAGGAAGAACATTAAACTGAGGTATCAGCTGTGGCTCTTCCTGCCCTTAGTCTTCTTCAGCCATCAGTAGTGCTTTTCCAAATCAACATGGTTCTGGAAACAAAGCATGGGGCTGGATGGGCCTTTGGTGGAGTGTATGATGGTGGCATGTTCCTATGTTCCAAAGTCACACCAAGAATTAATGTGCTTGGTTCGTCTTCTGTTAAATTATTACCATGGGTTTTTAAATACAGTAAAAGCACTCTTCTCTTGATAATTAAATTAAAAGCTGACAGAAGACTAGAATATTTTCCTTTGAGACAAGTTAAAGCTCAGATAAAACAATAAGCTCTTTGATAACTTAATAAAGAGCAGATGGGGTTCTGAAAAGCTAAATTTGAAACACAGTAGCAATAAATGATGTTTTATTCAAACTAAAACTTCTCTTTTACGGTATATAAGGTTAAGATAAGAAATACCAAGGATCATTTTGACCCTTTACCTCCAGTAGTAATAGTTGACAATGAAAGAGTTTATTTCAGAAGCCTTTTGCTTTATTTTTATTGTTCTTAGAATGGATTCTGAGCTGAAAAGATCTGATCTCCCAAATGTAATACTTTCTTTAACATTGCTGCAGGTGGTATGGCTTAAAGGAATGACTGTGAAAGCCTACATGAAAATGGCTTCCCTGTGGAATTATGCCTTCCTCTGAAATCTAAACACTTGTGATGAGCTGATGCTCACAGATTTTTAGCTTCAAAAATCCAAAGCATTTACATCTACACAGGAGGTTTTAATTTAAAAATTACTGGCTTATTTTTGAATGAAGAGAGTATTTCACATCTCTTTTCATATTACAGAACATGAACTATTTAAGTAAATGTTTCTTAGTACTGCTGAATGATTTTTTTCTTTCTGCTCAGAAGTTCTGAACTCCTCAGCTTAGTGCCATACCAAATTTAAAAAATGTGAGGATTTCTATGATCTATTTTACTGTTTTGCTTTTTTTTGGTCAGTGGATTACATATTAAACAATTACAGAATCAGTGGACAAGGGAAGAGCAACTGACTCCATCTACCTAGAACTATCTAAAGCCTCTGATGCTGTCCTGCATGACATCCTGGTCACTAAAGTGGAAAACTATGGGCATAAAGGGTAAGGAATTTGCTGCCTCGCCACACTTGGAGGGTTGTAGTCAATGGTTCAATGTCCAGATGAAGGTCAGTGACAAGTGGCATTCCTCTTTTACAAGTATCTTAAAAGTAAAAGAAGAGCTAGGGAGAATGTCTACCCACTACTGGAGTGTGTAGAGAGAAGGGCAATGATGCTTGTGAAGGGCCTGGAGCACATGACATGGAGCTTCTGAGGGAGCTGCAGTTGTTCAGTCTAGAGAGGACCAAGAGGAGACCTCACTGCTCTCTAGAACCACATGAAGAAAGGTTGAAATGAGGAGAGAGCCAGCATGTTGTCCTTGGTGTCAAGAGATAGGACTACAGGACATGGTTAAAGGCTGCACCAGGGGAGGTTCAGACTGGATGTTAGGAAATATTTCTTCACAGAAGGGGTTATCAAACATTGGAATGGTCTGCCTGGGTGTAACAGTTTGATATGAATGTGAGATATGAATTTGAAAATTAATATAGTTTATTAATTTTGTTATTCAGAAACGCACTACCGACCAATATTTTTAATAATAATGTGTTCTTTGCATGGTCATGAAAACATTATACAAAGGGAGATAAACAGGGAATCTATGAACACTTAACATAACTAGCAATGACATAACAAATATCAAAGTTGAAACTGGAAAGAGATTTTCTGGTTTCTTTGCACTTCTTGCCCACCTCAGGGCTTGAGAGATGCCTTTCTGCTGCTAAGGCAGAAGGTACACAGATTCACTTGAGAATTTACAGAATTTTGCTAGAGATTTGCCAAGAGGCTTTTGAGTGTTTACTCAAAAGTAGACCCTCCGGATTCCAGGTCTGCACTATAGCATCAGATAACACCCAAAGCACATGAAGGGGGTTGTTGTCAGTGATTTCAGAGCTGTTAGAGGCTTTTGAGCTCCCCCAGACTCTTTTCTAAGGAAGCTGGGGATATAGCACAGTCTCTGACCTGGTTCCTCTTGAACTCCCAATAGCTGGAGACTTGTAGAGGGGTAGACAGGTTGCAGTGAGATGGCAACTCCAAGTGCATGCAGAAGAAAGACAATGGCAGTAGCAGCAGGCACCAAAAACAACGGCAGAGCAGGGCATGCAGAGAGAGCCTCATGTTACCTGCTCATCTCCTTTTATCAATGTATGCCTGAGAATGGTTGATCTTTGGGCATAGATCAGCCAATCAGAATGGCACTTTGACAAATCTGACCATATTAGGTGAAACCAGGGCTTCTGTTTTCCCTTCCTGTGGTTGCTTCTCCCAGGACAAAAGGTGGAGGAACAGGAGAACAAGTCTGGACAAGCCAGAACATGTTCAGGCCTATTCAGACCCATCATGACACCAGGGCAGTGGTGGAATTACTGTCCCTGAAGGTGTTTATACAGCATGTAGACCAGGTGGTTATGGTTCATGGTTTAGTATTGATCCTTCAGTGCTGAGTTGAGAGCTGGACTGCATAATCTTCGAGGTCTCTTCCAAGTGATTCTGTACTGGGACCTGCTTTTTCAGCAAGTGAAACTGAGTGCACCCTTAGTGCGTATGCAGATGACACCAAGCTGTGTGGTATGGTTGACAAGCTGGAGAGAAAGGATGCCATCTAGAGGGACTTGGACAGGCTTGAGAGGTTGGCCCAAGACAACATCATGAAGTTCAACAAGGCCAGGTGCAAGGTCCTACACCTGGGTCAGGGCAATCCCGTGGACAATTACAGGCTGAGGCTGATCAAGGAGTGTCTCAAGAGCAGTCTTAAGGAGGATTTGGGGTATTACTTGATGAAAAATTCAACATGAGCCAGAAAGCCAACCATATACTGGACTGCTTCAAAACAAGTGTGATCAGTAGGAGGAGAGAAGTGATCCTCCTCCTCTACTCTCTCTTGTGAGATCCCACCTGGAGTACTGCATCCAGTTCTCCTGCCCCTAGGATAAGAAGGACGTTGAACTGATGGAGTGGGTGCAGAGGAGGGCCACAAGGATGATCAGAGGGCTGGAGCACCACCCCATAGGGACAGGCTGTGAGAGTTGGGGCTGTTTACCCTGGAGAAAAGAAGGCTCCAGGGAGACCTTACATCAGACTTCCTGTACCTGAGAGTGGCCTACAAGAAATCTGTGAAAGGAATTTTTATGAGAGATTGTAGTGAAAGGATGAGAGGGAATGACTTTAAGCTTGAGAATTCTTTACACTGAGAGGTGAAACACTGGAACAGGTTGTCCAGGGAAGTTGTGAATGCCCCCTCTCTGGAGATGTTCAAGATAAGATTGGATGGGGCCTTGAGCAGCCTGGCCTAGTGGAGGGTATTCATTCCCATGGTGGGGGTTGGAATTGAACTAGATGATCTCTAAAATCCCTTCCAAAGTAAGCCATTCTATGAATCTATGAATTATTAAATACTGTAGTTAGCAGCGCTGCGTGAGATGTTATCCTTTTTGTAGTGTTATACCATTAAGAGCATATGATCCTTTGAATGACATATTTCTATAGATTAAGGCTAGAAAAGGAAGAACCTGTTTCTTTAGTAGTTGATTAACAAGCCAAATAATTAATCTAGGAATTCCTTCTCTAACTCAAATATTTTAGAGAGGGATGTCTGCAGATACTTGTCAAAGGTACATAAAACCAATGAAAATTAAATGCTAAAAGCAGTTAAAATTTGCATAGTACCTTTTTGTAAACCTCTTCTCTTTGAAATTTAGTAGAAGTGGATGATGATGTGCTTTCTGCAGACACGCTGAATAAGGTAATTCAATTACGGAAAAGTATTCTTCAACTTGTTCCATAAGAGCACTCTCTGAAAACATAATTACGCCTGAATAAACTAGAGCTATTAGATCACGTTGGTTTAAATGTGAAAAAATGAGCCCTTGATTTGCATCCAGACATTCTTTTGTTAAGCCAAATAGTCCATGTTCAATTAAGAATCTTAAGGAAGTATCTTTTGTCTTGGTGGAGAAACTTGTGGAAATTAAGATTACTCCACTTTCTAATTAGTTTCTACATACAAATTCACCTTCCCCAAATAGAAATGTCTGCTCTGAGGAGTCAAATCATTCTAGCTTAAAATGTCTTGCTATCTTTTTGTGAGTATTTTTATTTTTCTCTGAAGATAAGTCTGTGAAAAGAACAAAATTCATGTTACACATTGGCAATTCTCTGATGACAGGACTTGTTATAAAGTTGCACTCTAAAGCACAGAAGCCTAACGGACATGTTTGACAAAATCTGGTATAAATCAGACAAGACACTTAAATTCTGATTTATTTTATTTCCACCACATCCCCCCACCTCTTTTGAAAGCGTTCGCTGTTCTTCATGATTGATCTGTTGACTAGTGAACTTGTCTATCATGCTTATCTTAGTTATGAATATGGTAGTTGCTAAAAAAACTTCTGTTTAAATTTAAAAGGTATCTACAGACTGTGCTCTCAAAGACACAAATTTATTTTACCTACCTTTAGTCAGACTAATTATAATATATACTACTTGTGCAGTCTTTTTTCTCAATAGTTATTGGAGAGATATAGAAAATTTCAGAGAAAAATTGGAGAGATATAGAAAATTTTAAGATGTTCTGAGAACTGATGAGGATTGCAAGAGCAATCATTTTATTTGTTACTATCATACTTACGTACATGCAGTCATACCTGTCAATAAATTAAATTAACTGTTATAAGTCAGTATTTCCTGTGTGCTTTCATCTTTTTGGCATGGGTAGCAATTACAGAGAAGCTAAAATAGTTGTGACTTCAGTCTGAGCACCGTAAGACCATAACCCATTGTTTGCATTATAAAGGCATGCATCCATTTAAGAGAATTTTATTAGCATTCATTCAAGAAGAAATCACCTTCTAAGTACAATTTCTCTCTGTAACTCTGGTGTCAGCCTTTTGGCCTTGACAAAATGCTAGTGAGGAATATTTATTAACTATAAATTTATTTTCTAACACAGAAAGAAGAAAAATAATATCTTACGTATCTCCTTTTGGTAGTTTGGTGAAAAATATATACTCAGGACTTCATTGAGTTTTTAAAAGTTTTATAAGTTTCTAAGAAGAAATATATTTTCTATCACATATCAATTACATAATACCTATAATACAGTAATGTTCAGTCAGGGGAAAAAAAAAATCAAACCAGAAAACCCCCAAACAAACCAGAAGTGCTTCAAAATCTAATTTCCATAATACGTGCAGATATAGTAGTTCTAAAGTCATCCTGGTTCAGAAAAATATTTATTTTTGAGTATCAACAACTTTGGTTGGCAGCTCCCAACACTTAGAAAGAGAGATTGGATTTGAAATATTCATTTTTGCACTAGATTTTTCTTTTCTGCCAATGTTCCTTGTTAGGTTACACAATACCATTTTTCTTAGGGTGTTTATGAAAGATGAATGACACTTTAAATAAAAACAGACCAATGACATATGAGAAACTTATTCTCTGAGTTTAACTGAAATTTTTTTAAAAGAACAATTTTTATTCATTATATTACTCTGTAATTCACTACTGCCATCAGTTTATAATACAGCTGGACAAAGTGGGAAAGTTCCTCTCCTTCTACCTATTTGTGAAGTTTTAGTCCAACAGGTAAAAAAGCCTGGAGAAAGATCAGCAATGAGCTTTGATATCTGCATGTATTTGGTTTGTGCAGAGGGAGTTTAGTGGTGGGCAAGGGGCTAAAGGAGCAGCTTCTATGAGAAAATGGTAGAAGTTTCTGTGGCTCCAAGTTATACTTGACTCTGGCCCACATCAAGCCAATCAGCAACAGTGGTAGCACCTCTGGGATGACATATTTAAGAGGGAAAAAACTTGCTGGGCAAGCAGGAACAGAGGAGAGGAATGGAATATGAGAGCAGCAAACATGTAGACACCAAGGTCAGTGAAGGAAGAAAAGGAAGAGTAGCTGTTGTCGGTTCAAAAGAAGAGATTCCCTTGCAGCCAGTGGTGAAGACTATACTATGTCCCCTCGCAGCCCATGGAGGAGGTTAATGGTGGAACAGATATCCACCTGAAGCCTGTGGAGGACCCCCATGTCAGAGCAGATGGATGCCCAAAGTGGGCTGTGACCCTGTGGGAAGCCCATGCTAAACCAGGCTCCTGATAGAACCTGTGGACTCATGGAGAGATGAGTCTATGTTGGAACTGGTTTCCTGGCACAACTTGTGACCTCTTTTTATTATCTTAGTGTGTAAAAACTAATTTAGAAATATTTCAGGTCAATAATAATTTACACATACTTTTATGTTTCAGGAATTTATTGAGGAAAGGGAAATACACGCATCACTCCCAGTGACTACAATTTGAATGATGGTGTTCAAGTAAATACAGACATAACCTGTACAGAAGTTGACAACTGATTTTTAAAAAAATTATTTACTATCTTTGTTAATAATTTCTTAACAGTGCATAAGCAGTAAGCATTTTTACAGAGAAAGTGACTTCAGAACTGATGAACTAGAACCATTAAAAATACAATTTTTTAACTGAAAATCGCAACAGCTTTTAAACTTTAAACATGGAAAACCACATCCCACAAATTTCTATGGTCTTGTTCTTCATCTGTATCCATGACTTTATATTTATATTTCTCTTTTTTTATTCAGTATTTTTAAAGGAGTGAAATCTCAGGTTTAAAGAAAACACTGCATAGACTGACAAAAGGCAGGTTATTCAGTATGCAAAATCTATGAGTAAAATTAGCTTTATTGACGGTACAGCTCCATCTCCATTTCCACAGCTTTTATTAAATGAAACCTTGGATTCTGGACTATTTTCTCTGACAGAGTGGTGATCTTCATCAGATATATTAACAAAGGATAGAGTGATATCTTTTGAATTTGACCACTGGTTTTGAAGGTTTCATTGCAGTCATTAGCAATCATGTTAAATCAGTTAATTGGCAGTTTATCTAGGAAGCAGATCAGACTTAATCCCACAGCTTTGTCTTCAGCAGTGATTTACCCTCAGTATAGGATAACACTTAATCAAATTTCATCAGGAATTTTGTAGGAGGCAGATGGGCAGGTTGGTTAGATTAAATACTTTTCCTCCGAGGTAGAATATCTCAGTATGGTGGCAAATAACCAACCTTTGTAAGCATCTGATATGTTATTATAACACATTAAATATATGTAGACTGTGATTAAAAACTGCATTAGGTGAACACCAAAACTTAATGAAATATATATGAAATATAGATTTTATCAGGAGGAAAGGATTAATTAATAGTGAAAATGGAAAGATGTTTGTAGGATTTTGTGTTACACTTTACTGTAGATCTGGGAATTTCTAACCTGAACATCTTATGTAAGAGTACTATACAAAAATGACTTGTTTTCTGAGCTTAAATCTGAACACAAATACATATTTATATGCTCTAACAAGTGATGGCTTTTTCTGCTTCAGTGCCATTTACTCTATCAGTTGCTTACTGGAGTAATGCAAACAACATGGAGCTCAAAGTAGAATAAAGGGTAAGAAAGGTATTACTATATATGTTGTATTAATGAGCAAATATAATAAAAGAAGACAAAGAGTTTTCCATTTGATTTCATGGTAACTTATCATTGAGCAACCTTTCTTTTCATAGGATTTCTTCCCCTAATTCTTGGAACTGGAAGACATTATTTCATTGAAAATGATGCTGCTCAGAAAGTGTTTTATTTTGGGAAATGTTTCCAGAAAACTAGGAAATCACATTGAATAAGGTCTAAATAAAGTATATGACATTTTTCTTTAAGTGGTTGGTTTCTGAAAGCTGTTACATGTCACAATACAAAATAGAAATAAAACATAAAGAATACAAGAATGAGTTGTTTTGTTTTTTTTTTCCAATGCATTTTTCCTTAAAATGCTTGGTTTTACCTGAGTTGTTTTGTTGTTCATGTATTAAAAAGGAAGATTGCATTTTAAGCCTCAATTATGTCAGTGTATCAATTGTAACAACCAGCTAAATGCAATTTGCTGCCATTTGAGAATAATTAAGGCATCATGCTTCAACATTTGTTGTGCCAAATGCCACAAGGTTACCTGCAACCTGTTGTTCCCTTATCTGAGTCAAACTTGAACAGTAGGTCTCTTGGGGTTTTGGGATGTTGGCTTTGAATAAGGCAATCTTTCTTGCAGAGGAAACTTTAGGAGATTATGGGAAGCTGTTAGAGATTTTTTTCTTACTTTGTTCTCTATGGAGAGTCAATTTATGATAGATTTAATTTTTGTTCTAATGGACTTCTGTCACATCATGATTTCTGGAAGTAGGGATTACTACTAAGATTTTTTGTTTTAGGGATGTATAGACAAAAATATTTAACTGTAGTTGGCTTCCATGCTTCAGCTATAGAGGGTTGGTTTGGGGGCTGGTTTACAAGGCTGCAAATTTAATCAGTGTTGTGTTCAAGAAAAGACAGTAACTGTGGTAGAAAATACATTAGCAATCTTTAAACATTTATTTAATCTATGGTTGCATCGCTGAGGCAGTTCTATCACAAAATGATGGCAACTCTGGGTTTGCAGTCAAATTGAGCCAGATGTGTATTCTGGCATGCTGTATATATACGCAAAACGAAAACACCAACGTTAGAATAATAGGAGTAAAAGGTGTTTTTAAAGGAGGCTGTGACTGCACCTGAAAAGATGGCAAACACTTAGCTGTAGGCAGGGTTCTGTTGCCCTTGGTGGGTCTTTGTTCATTTGGCCATTATTGCAGGAAGGAAAAGTGAGTTTTATTTTTAAAATACCGTGGACCATATAACTGAGAACTCTGTATATGTTCAGACTTCAGAGGGACTATAAGTGAGCTTAAACCTGGGCTTGGACTGAGTGTTTGGGTTGATGCTGAAATTGACTCTAACCAGTATAGCTGATCACTGAAGAGACAGAGATGGTATAAAGAAAACTTTGAAGAAGAAAGATAAACATAAAGGGTGTCCACCAGGGTTACTTTACACAGCGAAAAAGATACTGACTTTTACATAATCTTGGTGTGTACTTTTGCGTATTCTTTCTTAGTATGAAGGGTAGCATAGAAAGATAGTGACAATGAAAGTAGAGAAACACATTTTTGATTACAAAGACTCAGTGCAAATAGAGTAGTTTTTGAAGCCTTTTTTATTTGCTTACTTTAAAGTGTTGTAATAGATTGATGCAGGAAAAATTAGTTTGCATACTGAGACTTCCACAGTATATGTTCCTACATTTGCATCAGGCTTGTGTTTTTATTACTACTCTTAGTGGCAGGAGATGGATGCACAATAAAAATACTTTCTCACAGTTCCCCATCTTGCTCTAAGATTTTGTTCTGCTTTGTGAATTTTAAACCTGGCAAAAGTTTTAAAACATTTCAACAAATACAATGCTATCATCTGCTGTATTAAATATGTTATCTTTAGGAGGTGGGAACAAAACACAGCCTTAATATGCTCTTGCTCAGCTGTGCATTGTTTCTTCTGTACTATATTCTGTGTGTTGAAGTAGAAACTGATTATATGACTTAACTGATTATAAATGCTTTTTTACAGACATTTTCCTGTATTGCAGTGTTTTCACATTTTGTGAAAAATACAGGGACTGCATAAATAGTGCAGACATTCATTGAATTTGAAAGAAAGCATTAAACAAGCCACATTTCCTATAGGTTTTTTGAATATTTACAAAAATAAAAGTGGTGTACAGTAAAAGGGATTAGTGAGGGAGGGGTTTGGTGGGGTTTTTTGGTTGGTTTTGTGGTTGCTGTTGTTGGTTTTGTTTATGTTTTAAGGAATGCACTCTCACTATAAGTAGCATATCTAAAATTCTAGGTCTGTATTCAATTTCTTATGCAAGTGCATAAATGAATTTGTACACATCTGTCTGTATTTACATTCTTTTCACTGGAGTTGTTCCAAAATGCTGGTAATGCTGCATAGGGCCTACAGCATTGTAGATCATCTGAAAATGTTGTACGTCTGGGCAATCAATATATTCTTGGTTTATGCAATTGACATCTAGTAGCAAGAATAAAGGCCTTGCTACAGAAATCAATAAATGTGCACTGAAAGGCTTTTTCTGTTAAAAAGTTTGTGCTGACCTTACAGCATAGATGAAACCTTCTTGAAGACTAGTTCATTTTAAACTTTCTTCTTAGGCAAGTGTAGTGGGATATCTCCCTTGTGTCTCTGAGATGGTTTTGTTAAAAGCACAGCATTTCTAATTAAATGGCTAGCCCAGAGACTGTAATGGGAATTCAGCATTTGTAAGCTGTCAGGTGCATGGAGAACTATGTTCATGGTGAGGTTTACATAAAGTATAGCTCACTTTTGAACCATTTCTGGTCACTTCCTATTTTTACTGACAAGGCTTTTGTTGAGTTTCTGACTTAAAATGCAGTAGAAAGAATGGCTGTGAAACAAAGAGACAAAGAGGAGATCTGATCAATGTATACAAATATCTGAGGAGTGGGTGTCAAGTGGCAGCAATAGGACAAGGAGCAATAGCTAGGAACTGGAACATAGAAGACTTCACCTAAACATGAGGAGAAACTTCTTTACTGTGAGTGTGACAGAGCACTGGAGCAGAGAGGTTGTGGAATCCCCTTCTCTGGAGACTTTCAAAACCCACCTGTATGTGTTCCTGTGTGAACTACCCTAGGGGATCTTGCTTTTGACAGGGGGGTTGGAGTTGTTGATCTCTGGAGGTCTCTTCCAACCTCTGAAGTTCTGTGATTCTGTGAGGAGACTTAGCCACTGTAGGGTTCACCCTCAGGCATGGTAATGTTTGGCAGGACTGGTCTGCAACACTTGTTAGTGGAGGCACCTCTAGACTCATGCTGTCAGATGAGAAAGGAGGTGTTGTAAGGAAAATTAGTCTGATCTAGAAGTTTGTTCACAATGGATACAGAGGAGTCCTGTAAAACTTTATTTGAATAAAAGGAGAGTCCATGGGACATATCCCTGTGGGGTCTCTCAAATTACTGGAAGGCACAGCTTCCCTTTTATCCTAAATTCCCAGACATAAATTTCCCTATTCCTTTCCCCATTGGCTGAGGTACTCAAGATTTACAGTCTTCATGATACACCTACTATGTGTGCCCCCCTTTACATGTAACCCCCTTGCACCATAGGTAGTATGTTCATTTAAATTATGTTCTCACCTTCTCTGGGTGGAGAATTTGATATTCAGTAGTCTATTGAGCCTGCCTGCTCTGTCCCGAAAGTTCTGAAGTTCAGGCTGTGTTCAATCTCCAGACAGCTCCCTCACTCATTTACAGCAAGATTCAGACAAGGTCCTCAGTAAAGGCCCATTGTGATTTACGTACACACAGATAAGGTGAACTATCTGATTCTTTCTTTGTAATTTCATCTCTCCACAATTCTTCATTTGTAAAGACACCACTCACCTTAATCCTATCAGTGTCAGTCTTTGCTGAACAGGCTGAGTAGGTTGCACTGTGACAGAATAAATCCTCATTGCTCAGCAGAGTTCTGTTTTGTGAGTCAAGTCACCTTTCCAGAAAAAAGGCTGCTAACATAGAGACTCAGAAGAGAAACAACATATGGTTGGGCTCTATGTGGAACTGTTGGAGCAAGTCAAGAGGAGGGCCACAAAGATGATCAGAGGGCTGCATCATCTCTGCTATGAGGACACGCTGAGAGAATTAGGACTCTTCAGCCTGGAGAAGAGAAGGTTTTGAGGAGACCTTATAGTAACCTTACAGTATCTGAAAGGGGCCCTCAGGAAGGCTGGGGAGGGACTATTTACAAGATCTTGTAATGACAGGACGAGGGGGAATGGGTTTAAACTGACAGAGGGGAGATTTAAATGGGATGTTAGGAGGAAGTTCTTTACATTGAGGGTGGTGAGACACTGGAATGGGTTGCCCAGGGAGGTTGTGGCTGCTCCCTCCCTGGAAGTGTTCAAGGCCAGGTTGGATGAGGCCTTGGGTGACCTGTTCTAGTGGGAGGTGTCCCTGCCTATGGCAAGGGGTTGGAACTAGATGATCTTTGAGGTCACTTCCAACCTAAATCATTCGATGATTCTTTGATTCTATGATTCTTAAAATGAAGAAAAACTGCAAAACATTCCCTAAATAGAAAGAAAGTGCCAGCCCAAGGATTTTTGGGGTTGTCGAAGAATTCTTGTCTTGAGGGACAACAGGAAGGTAACCTATAATGCTTCCCATGTTTCCTTTCAAGGTTCCCTGCAGTTGGAGACATTTAAAATTAATAATTTCATTATTTCAGTTTGTCTTTGAAATGTATTTTGTCATGTTAAAGCAACATAGACTGTCATAGGGATGTGGTTTGTCAACTGAAGAGAAAAAAATGATGTGCCTTTGAAAAGTGTTATATGCATGTGTATGTGAAGCAGATTTAACTTCCACCTACACAAACAGGCCACAGAGTTCGTGTGATATGGTGTACAAAAACTGTCTGTTACCACTTCCTCTTGCATGTAGGCTCAGCAGAACACTAACTGGTTTATTCTTTAAGTTCAGATAAAGCTGTGTTGCAACTTTTCTCCTCAAAATTCAAGTAATAATTAACTCAGATGTGATTCCTCTTAACAGTCCTGATTCTAACATGGCAATCCTGTAACATAAGGATTGACTTTGCCTTTCAAAACCTACTTACATGTGGCTTCAGTAAATGGAAATAGGCTGGAGAAATAATTATCTTGTCAGAATTAATTTAGTGAGCTTGACAGAATATGCAAGGCTGCAAATGGGCCTAAGTATCTGATGGATTGTAAAATATTTTTTATGTTTTAATGTGGTTGGGTTTTCTTTGTTTGGGTTTTTTGTTTGTTTTTCTTTCCTCATTTCTCTCTCTATCAGTAACAGAAACAGAAGGGTTCTAGTTCCTGAAATAGCAGGAATGATATCAGCGTATTATCTGAATGGCAAATTCACAATAATTTGAGATATATGATTAATGAAAGTGGTTTATGAAATGTTTTTCACCAAACTGTCTTTAGTAATAATTTGTTTTTAATAGCAATTTGTTCTGGAAAAACCTGAGGAGATCTTGTGTAAAAAAAGACTATGCTCATTGTTCGTTTACTCCTTTTAATTACATCTAGAAGAGCTCATTCTAAGGGACAGTTGCGTAATACAAATACTGTTTTGTTATTTTATGGTTTTGGTTTTTTTTTTTTTCCACAAGTTTAAGTCTGAAGCTTCTGTCACTAAGTTATACTTATGTGCGTAAATCACAGGGTTTGTAAGAATATTCTGCTGCCCTTATTTGTCACTGAACTGGGACTGAAACTAATATATTGAGGTCAGTACAATGAGAAGAAAAGGCTTATTGTTTACTTGCCTTCGAGCAGCATAAAGCAGAGTGAAGAGCTGACAAAAACATGTGCCATTTGGTTTGATTGTACAGTGGAATTTGTGTTTGATTTTTTAAAGACTGAATATTTTTGTTTAGGCTCCAAAAAAGATATATTTATAGTTTTGAAATTGATGAAAGCACTTAGAAAGTAATAAAACTCTGTGGAAAGAACTCTTCCTATTATCACAAAGAACATCTGCTTGCTTTGTCTTCCGAACTTTTCCCATCTGTAGCAGTGATTTTGCACATTATCACTTGCTTTGTAATTTTGAAGCATGAGTAAATGTCACTTTCCACTTCAAGAACAAGGACAAGTTATGCCCTTAAGATCGAACATGTGTTGCTCATGATTTGCAATTTGTCATTTATACATCTGATTATTCCACTGCTAGAAAGCGGGGTGAGCTATTGTTGCCATCTATATTATATTTAAGAATGAGATTTGCATAGCTTCATTTCTATTTTTTTTTTTTATATTTTATTTCCCAGGCATGTACAAATAAACCATGAATTATCCTTGCCCAGTGTAATGTCACTGTAGCTGATTTTTTACATTTTTTGTGTTTTTTTTTTTTAATATTGAACAGCAACAGTCTTCATCTTTTTCTATAAGTTCTTTTCTGATTTCTTGACACCTCACAGCAAAACATCTGGGTTTTAATGTTTTGAAATACATTACTTTCTAACCAAAGGCTTTTCTCACTTGGGAAATTCCCTGAGAAAAAGCCTATGAAAATGTCATTAGGTCCAGGTCTGGTCTGTATATTAAGTCACCATGTAAGATCTCTGATTTCATTGGAAACTGATATTACCTATTAATTAGCTATTCATTCACTCTTGCCATAATCCAGGCTATTTGCCACGCACATCTTTTCCGTTCCTTGGTAGCCTCAGCTGGTCCTAGAGAAGGTGAGAAGCTGAGTAAAAGAAAGTCACAATGTGAGAGAGGCTATGGCTCTTCAGCCAGGGGATTTTTATAACAGATACCTCTGCTTCGAAGATCCCAACTAGCCCTCTTCCACAAAAAGTGAGGTGCTGCATTCCTTCAACATCTCCTAACCTGGAAAATAATGCAGCTTATGTGGATGGTGCTGAACACCTGGGAGGTGTGAGGCTAAGGACTGAGTTTTTCTTTTTCTTGCTTGTATGATAGACTCTGTTTTATAAGCATGGGGAACGCAGCTGCACAGCATGTTCAGGAGTATGTGGTTTGTGTGAGAGTTGTTTTTATTTAGTCTGGGTTTTGCTGTTCTCATTGATTTTTTAAAAAAATATGATTCTCTGTTTTAGATATCTCAAAGCAAAAGCAGAAAGCATGATCTATGATGATTCCTCTTTAAAAATGTTGAGCTTTTTCATCACTTTCCAGGCGATAGCTTGCCATTCTGTTCCAGAATAAAGAAATCCCAATACTGTCAAGTGCTAAGGCAATGGAAAGGAACAAGAAAACAGAGATGCTCAGCAGAAATAAAGTGACCTGACACTACTACTAAAATTGCCTGTGTGCTACTTTCAAGTGTTAGTTTCATGCACCATTAAACAAAGACTTCTTCAATACTCTTTCAAAAGGACACCTTCCCTTATACATTGTAGATATTTTTTGTTAAATTCCACTTTTACAATGAATTGTATTGTGGCATTATTGTTGCGATTTTAATTACTATTAATAATCGTGGGGGTTCCAGGAATAGTTCCCCCGGGTTCTTTGGATGTTCGATTGGCAAAAATAAATACACGAAGTCGCTTAAAACACAGAATTAAACAGTTTAAACAGTCAGAACTTAGGAAACAGAGAGCCTAATACAAAAGCAATCCTAACTGTGCCTGGAAATACCCACTAAATGCATGCTAGATGCAGATCTTTTCCCGAGAAAGAGGAAAGAGGAAAGATTATCCCGAATAAAGAGACAGCTTGTCCCGAATAAAGGCGAAAAGAGAGGGTTTTGCCTTGCCGCGGTTGCAATACGCTGTGATGCTGCTGCTGCTGCTGCTCCCTGCAAAGCATGTGGCCGCTGCTGGACGGGGTGCTGAGGTGTGTGTTCCTCACGGCGGAGAGAGAAAGAACAGCCTAACGGCCGTTGCACCCCCTTAAATACCTCATTAGGAGAGCGTGGAACTGACCAAGAGACACTTATCATCCATTGACTGGCCAATTGGTTCAAAAGTCCTGCGCCCAGGGGTGGGTTCCAACACCCTAAGAGACAGCACAGATCACCTGACTCATGTGTGTGACTTGTGCGTGCAGCCCAAGACTTCCTGGTTCCAGAACCATGTGGTGTGCCCCCCTGCAACCCACCTCTGGACCTTACAATGGAAGGGGGAGGGGAACCTCAGGAAGTGAACCAACTCTGGGCAATAATCATGCCCATACCAGGACAGTTGTATTCTATTTTAATCAAGTATTTCACTTGTGCTTATCTTATGTCTAATTTTACCTGAGTTCTGATACCTGTTTCCATCCAGCTTTATGTGCAGGAGCATCCCTTTTTTATTTATTTCTTCAAAGTCCACCTTTTACATTCTGCTCTATAAGCCTTATGTACCCTGAACCACTTGGAATTCTGAAAAATCACATCTACCTAGTTGAGGTAAATGATAAATCCTTGGGAAAAAAGGTTTGATTTTTTTCATTTTATTTTCCCTTCTTCTTTTTGGTTCTAGACATAATATCAATATCGAGGTATTTTCTGTGGAAACATCACTAAGAATATTAAAGTTGGCCCATTTAACACTCTTTACTTCTATCATGTATTATTTCTGATGCAGATTTCTGTTGCCTTTTGGGCAATCAAAAAATGTATTATTTTTAGCCGCTAATTAATATTTTCCTTCCCAAAATATGTTCCTTAGGAGTGAGGAGGTAATATTAGCATGCCAGAGGATCATTAGAACACAATGAATATGCAAATCTAATTTATTTTCTTATTGCAAACACCTGACCTGAGGCAAGAAGGGAAAAATAGCACTTTGATGTATTCTAAAATAATAAACCTCCCACAATTTCTTACACAAGTGAGGTAGCTACAAAACACACATTTTAGTGCTTGACTGTATGTAATAATTAGCATGTTTTGAAAACAGGTTTTCCTTATTCCTCTCACAGCTTCATATTTCCATGCACTTGACAGTGACAACAGACTAAGCTAATCCCATTCCCCAACCTTTCTTTCTATTTATCAAATATAATTTTCTTAGTTTGTAGTGTAAGAACATTTGAATAACCTCTATAGGTGAGGTTCTCCCTTTTCTATTTGGAGCACTTTGTCTCTGAATGGCTGTCTTTGCTCCCCACTTCTTGTAAAATAAAGGCCTAAGTATAAACTGCACAGGAGGATCTAATTCACCTGCTATATTTGACAGGTCTCCCAAAAGCCCATTAAGAGCTACCAATACCTTTATCATAGGACTCAGAAACCCCCCCTGCATCCTTTAATTACTAGTTAACGTAGGGCACTTACAAAGGGTCAAATTATTTCCATATAAATTGAAGTAGTAAGTATTTATCCTGATGAGAGAGGTAATTGTAAAGCAATTTTATAAATTCAAGGGAAATAAAGGCTGGTAATGTGAAATATGTAGCCTTAGGCTAGTAGACATATTTTGCATTATAAGCAGTTACTTATTTCTTCCAGTTATCAGTGGAAGCACAGTGGTAGACAACATGTTTGATTCACTTGTGATCTGTGACATTGATTATTATTAAGCCAAGCTTCTGTAAGGTTTGTAGAATATTGCTGAGTTCTGTGTTTGAAAGATACTCAGTTTGAAGGGAAGACAGAGTGTCTGTTTACATAACCACACCTATGACGGGAAGGAGTCAGCCCCTATGTTCTGTTGCAGAATAGGAATAACAGCACTTTCATGAAACTATTTTGCAGCAGTAGGGAACCTTCCCCAAAGTATATTTTTTGTTAGCCAGTGATGAAGTAAAATGGAAATGAACAAAATATTAGTGATCCTGATTTTCTTGATTAAAACCACCTTTGCTAGAATGCTTTACTACAAGTCAACTTACTGCAGTATTTTGTAAAGAGCAGAAGTGTAAAAGAATAGAAATTGCAAGTAATAGATCTGTAAGTAAAGACTTGATAACTGTTTATCTCAGTTAGTTACTGCAGAACATCTGTTGAGTCAATTTGGCTTATCACCAGGCTGGTACAGTCTAAGGAAACTGTCAGTTGCTGAGACTTTGACAAAATTATCCTCTTGCATCATTCTGGATAAAGTTTTATATGGTATCCTCGGACCAATCTAGGCAGAGACTACCTTTCTTTTTTTTTTTTTTTTTAATATAATCTGCAGACTTAGGAAATTTTTAATAACATTGGTTTTGTTTAAAAATAATTTACTTAAAATATTTTTGCATAAGTTTGTTTTACATGTCATTCATAAAAATAATGGATAGATCTGGTTTGCAGTTGGAATTATAATAAACAATTGATGTGTTACTGACAATATCGCTTATGAGCATTTTGGTGATGAAAAACTGTCACATAGACTACACTTGCTCAACATTAGCTTGTGTTACATGAAGATAGAAGTTCGACCTTTTTTATCTCTCCACATGAAGGAGGAAATAGACATAAATATTTGGACCATTGCTTTTTTTTTTTTTCTGTCCCTAAAACAGCCAGATCTTGAATGCACAGAAAAGAAGGATGGCAGTCTCTATGAACTTCTCATATTTCTTTCAGAAAAGAAATGAATTATTCAAGTTAGTTTAATAGCAATGTATTGCTGCTTCTAAATCAGAGTTTAAAAAAAAAAAATACTGAGTCATGACAGTCTGAGTTTATGTTAGCCAACTATGCTTATAGTTAGCAGATTTGTATCATTTCATCCATGGACTGGGTTTTAAATAGTGTTATGGGTTGGAGTGGATCCCTCCTCCTAAAAGTTTTTGTAAATCTGCCCCAGAGAGCAAATTCACCACAGCTCAGGATTTGGAAAGTCAGAAAACTTAATTTTTACAATTAGACTAAATATAACAGTATAGAGAAAAAAACCAAACCAAACAAACAAAACCTGCACAAACAAACAAACAAACAAAAACCCCAACTCCAAAACCCCACAAATAAACTGTTGCAGAATATAGCAACCTTAGAAGAAGTAGAGATGAAGTAAGCAGCACAACTAAGCCAAGCAGTAGCCAAAGCACCAATGGTGGGAGAGAGAGCAGTGAGAGCAGCAAGAGTGAAAAAGAGATACAAGATGTGCTTCTAGGTATAAAGTTTTTGATGCTCACATGAAATTATATTAACTTCTGTTGTTGCCATTTTATGGCCTATCCCTGGCATGTTTACCTTTTCACTCAGAGACTGCCATATTTTCCATTTTATAATCAGTTTAAGTTTCTCTGTTGCTAATATTTTATGTCTAATCTAGAAATCTAGCTCAAACGGCCACAAGTAGAGTATCTCCTTGTACCTCTGCTGTCTCTAGTCAAATGAAATTAGTTGTACATACAGTTGCTGCTCTGTACATTGGGTAGATCTCTAAGAAAGCTATAAATGAGCTGTACTAAGCAACTGTTCAATTGCAAAGAGCAACAAGTTTTACTCCTGTGGAAAAATGCAGAGGAAATTCACACGGCAGATACATATTGAATTTCTTTTCAGCTCATGCATACCTCAAAGAATGAAGACCTGACTCCCACTTGAGGCTTTTGAAAAGATTGTACAGGATTTAAGGAAATTTAAGAGAAATCAAGTTTAAGAGTATTGTGGCATACTTGCACCTTTCTTACCAATGCTAGGAAATATGATCATAGATTGAAATGAATATTTTCTAGGGAAAAGTAGAGTTAGAATATTTTTGAAGGGCTTAAAGATTTCTCTAAGTTATTCTGTAAATTTTAAAAACAAACCCTAGGAGACAAGCAAGTCTTCATTCTTTTTTAATAGTTGCACTAAACATTGTACAATTGGCATTGGGGATTGATCTCTACTTATGGAAGAAGAATGTGCCAGTACCTAATTGGATACAGCTGTACACTATTTGGGCTTATTTTTAGAATCCAAGAGAATAATGAGACATTACAGATACTGTAGAATCCTTAGCAGGATTACATGAACTCAGTAAATCCATCTCAAAAATTGTGAATTACATGGTACATTGAATTGCAAATTATAACTCATCCCTCATGTAACTTCACTGGTGTCAGCGAAATTGCAGTGCTCACAAAAGGCAGCATACATTAACACATTTGCAATAATATTTTCAAAACATGGCCTTTTGTTTTGTTTCTTAATGATTATTAAGCATCCTACTGATCCTCAACATCAAGTAATGTGGAGGCTGATCCCAAAGACTTGTTGAAGTAAGGGGCAGAAAAACAACAGATATATCTATAAATTAACATTTTTTTTTTTTCTCTTTGGGAACTTATGCCCTATGCTATCTAAACATTTACTCTAACCTTTCTACAACAGTCCTCAGGAGTGCACCCTCACTCTGGTCCCTCCCTTCTTTAGGCTCCCTTATGATTTGGTTCTCTTTCATATACTCTCTATTCCTTAGTGAAATCATAGCTCACCACTGTCAGCATTTTGCTCTTTACCTTCTGAACAGCTCAAATCAGCTGAAGTGAGGTCAAGAACATAGCTTGGTTAGTTTGTTGTTTTGGGTTTTTTTAGCTGTCAAAAATGAGAAGTGTAGAAGATAAAGTATGCATAGAAGTAGTTCTGACATTTCCCCACAGATAAGATGATGAACTATTTACAGCAATGTGATTGGTCTCTCAATATTTCAATAAAACCTTTCCTATAAAAATGTTGACTGATGATACAGACTGCCACTGTTCTTGTCTTTAAATTGCAGAAGCAGCTAACAATGCTATATTAGGGCTCTGTGAAATGGTGCTAAAGTAGAAGGACAGGCTGAGAGAGTTGGGGCTCTTGAGCCTGGAGAAGAGAAAGCTTCAAGGAGACTTATAGTAGCCTTCCAAATTCTGAAAGGGGCCGACAGGAAGGCTGAGGAGGGACTATTTACAAGGTCTTGTAATGACAGGACAAGTAGCAATGTGTTTAAACTGGCAGAGGGGAGATTTAAACAGGATGTTTGGAGGAAGTTCTTTACAGTGAGGATGGTGATATACTGGAATGGGTTGCCCAGAGATATTGTGGCTGCTCCCTCTGTGGAGGTGTTCAGGGCCAGGTTGGATGAGGCCTTGGGTGACCTGTTCTAGTGGGAGGTGTCCCTGCCTATGGCAAGGGGTTGGAACTAGATGATCTTTGAGGTCACTTCCAACCTAAACCATTTATGACAGAACAATTATTAATTGAGGACCATAATTTAAAGATGTGTCATCATGGTTTAATCCCACTTACCTGACCACTACCTACCACGTGGCCAGTCACTCACTCTACTTACTTCCAGTAAGATGGGGAGGAGAAGAAAATAAAAAGACTGAAGGGTTGAAACAAAGGGCAGGGAAGGTTCACTCACCAGCTATGGTCATGGGCAAAAACCAATCTGAGATTGAGAAAAATCCCCATAATTTTAATTTAAACAACAAAGCTACTACCAATTTACCAATCAAGTAAGAGTACATTAATGAGGAATACAACCAGATGTTGAAACACACTTATATCCCACCCATCTCTTCTTTCTTGGTTCAGCTCTGCTCCCAATTTTGATTTCTCTTCACTTACAGAGACTCGACAGTCTAGTCAATAGGCTGAGCTGTAGAGCTGCCTCCAAACAACAGGAAACTGTTTAATTTATATTATTGATGTGGCAGACAAATAGAAACAGTCAGAAAAGGGAACATAAAAATAATTTGTTCTAGTTTTATGGTCCAACACAGCTTAAGGAAGCCTCCTTTTAGTGCCTGAGAACAGCCTCAGAGGGGTGGGCTAGAGTCTTTGGGCTCGTGAGAAAACAGATTGGTTTACAATTCACTGGAACCTCTTAGAGTATTGTCTGGATGTTTTAAATCACAACAAAATAGTTTCTGCTTTTGTTCTTAAAAATGAAAAAAAAAAACCAGTCATGGCAATAGGACTTCCACAGTTCTTGTAAAGTAAGCAAAATAACATTAGCAGAATGTTTGGTCTGGTAGGTAAATTTGCTGTTGGACTGTATTACTTGTCATGCAGTTTGAGGAAGAAGATGGATCAAGACAAACAAGTGGATCTCAAACTCTCCACAGGTGATGCTTGCTTATTCTCAAACCAGCAGAATCAGGTGCCAGTACAGGACTCAAAGAGAGGCAGGCTGCTAGATGGCATGAATGATCAGATAGATCAGTCACTCAACAAGTAACTGGGATTTTTTTGTGTTTTGTTTTTCTTTTTGTGTGCAATATGCCTTTGAAGACCTCTGAACCCATAGGTAAAGGAAACACGAACATTCATATTAAGATTTTATTTAAGTGCCAGCTTTCTCAAATGCAAAGTGCAAATAGCCAAAAGTCTGTTTCCACTGCTCTGTGTGTATAAACAGTAGCTGATCTCTGTGATGACATTTACCTACGCTACAAAGAAACAGAGAAATAACCCTCTTGTGTCAACAATACTCATGAGTTATTCTACCTTTCCTCAAGAATGAAGATAAATGTCATCATAGAGATCAGCAGCCACATAATGTGCAAAGGATAAAAAATGAATTGGCTGTGGGTGGATGTTATTTATTTTCTTGAGTTATTCATGACCTTTAAGCAGGGACACCAGTACTATGGAAAACATTTTCTTCATGGGAAGCTCTTATGTACTTGATATTTTTTGCAGCTTTCAGACTTTCCACCAATTACTATTTTATTAGTTACTTTAAAAGGATAAATTTCTCAGAGACTTAAAAAAAAACAACAACCCAACCCATAAATTATTCATAAATAATTTAACTGAATTATATCAGGATTTTCTTCATTCACTGTTGATTTCAGTTCAGGAAATTATTTCTATTTAAGCGCATTTAAACATGTGCATGCTGAAGTCCATTGTACATGACTGAAGTGATCTTTTGGATCTGGACTTATAAAAAGAAGAAAGAAATATAAAAAGTTATTCAAAAGATGATAATCACAGATAAATATTCTTGAGGCATCTGGAAGAAGTCTCATGATCATTAACCCTTTTTTGTGTGGAAGTCTTCAAATTCCCTAGTATCTTCTGGGAATAAAATACAGCAAAGATGGAGCAGTCCCAGAGGCAGACTTTGGCCTGTTTCTGAGACTGGTTAACAGAGTCCATTTGAAAGCAATGACACAGGCAAAATGGTCCAGGAAGGCTGGATGTCCTTCGTGAAGGAAGTCTTAAATACACATGCCCATGTGCTAGAAATATGGGTAAGTGTGAAAGAAGGCCAGTCCAAAGAGATCTAGTTGCAACTCAGGGAACAAAGGAGAATAGATGGTCTTTGGAAGAAGAGGCAGGCCACTCAAGAGGATTACAAAATTGATGTGAGGCTATTCATGGAGTAAGTTAGAAGGGTCAAAGCCCAACTAGAACTTAATTTGGCTTCAGCTATTAAAGACAAAGACAAATGTTTCTACAAATATATTAACAACAGAAGGTGGACTAAGGAAGATCTCCATTCTTTATTGGTGCAGGGGGAAAGATAGTAACCAAGGATGACGAAGAGGATGAGGCACTGAATACCTCCTTTGCCTCAGTCTTTGGTAATAAAACCAGTTTTCACTGGATGCTCAGCCCCCTGTCAGGGAGCATAGGGATAGGGAGCAGAATGAAGCCTCCATAATCCAGAAGGAGATGGTTAGTGACCTGCTACACCACTTAGATATACAAAAGTCGATTGGGCCAGATGGCATAGATCCAAGGGTACTGAAGGAGATGGTGGAAGTTCTCACCAAGCCACTTTCCATCATTTACCAGTGGTCCCGCTAACCAGGGAGGTCCTAGATGACTGGAGACTGGCAATGTGATGCCCGTCTACAAGAAGGAATGGAAAGAAGAACCAGGGAACTACAGATCTGCCTGTCAGACCTCAGTGCTGGTGAAAGTCATGGAGCAGACTTTCTTGAGTGCCTTTACACAGCACATGCAAGATAACCAGCTGATCAGACCTAGTTACCAGGGGTTCATGAAGGGCACATCCTGCTTGATGAACCTGATCTCCTTCTACAACAACATGACCTGCTTAGTGGATGAAGGAGAAGCTGTGTACGTTGTTTACCTGGACTTTAGTAGGGCCTTTAATACTGTGTCCCACAATGTCCTCTTGTAGAAACTGGCTGTTTGTGGCTGGGTTGTGCACTTGGGACACAAAAACCCCATGCAATATGACTGGTTTGGGGCAGAATGTCTGGACAGCTACCTGGCAGAAAAGGACCCGGGGATACTGATTGACAGCCATCTGAATATCAGACCAGTGTGTCCAGAAGACCAAGAAGGCCAACAACCTTCTTATATCAGGAATACAAGCAGGACCAGGGAAATGCTTGTCCTCCTCTACTTGGCACTGGTGAGAGTGCACCTCAAGTACTATGTTCAGTTTTGGAGCCTTCACTACAAGTAATATATTGAGATGCTTAAGTGAGTTTAGTTAGAGCAGGGCAGCAAAGCTCTAACAACAAAGGATCAAGAGAAAAAGTCCTGTGACAAGTGTCTGAAGGAAATGGGGTTATTTAGCCTGGAGAAAAAGAGGCTGCACAAAGACCCTATTACTCTCTACTACTATCTGAAATGAGAATGTAGTGAGGTGGATATTGGTGTCTCCTCTGAAGCAACATGAGTTGAGAGAGAACATCCTGAAGTTGTACGAGGGGAGATTTAGGTTGGATATTGAAACTTCTTCAACGAAAGGTTATCAAACACTGAAATGAGCTCCCCGGGGAAGCAATTACATAATCATCCCTTGAGGCATTTAAAAGATGCATAGATGCTCAGGGACAAGGTTTAGCACCAGACTTGGTAGTTAATGATCAGACCTATTGATATTAAAGGTCTTTTCCAGCCTAAACTATTCTATGATTCTATGATTTTAAATTCAGCAGAAATACTTTAAAGTTGTGAGTGAATAGAAAGTGGTTTGGTTATCAGTGACACTTAACTAATGAGATACCCTTCATTTCATCTGAAGTTTATTTAGCTCAAAATGATACCAGTCACAAGTTTTATTCTTTCTCAGTTAGGCATAAAGAAAGAAAGTGGAAGGGATGTGTTTTCTCTTCAGTCACGAAAATTACTGAATATAAAAGAATGAAGCTTTCCAGAACAAAGAATATTTATCAAATGTTGAAGTACTCTAAATTGAATCTAAGAAAATAGATTCTCTGTTGTGAAGGGAAGGAAATAGGAACTGTGCTTCACAAAAGAGCATCTATCCTGTGACAGAATACTGCAGAATTTAATGAGCTCATTGTATGATTGTGAAAGGCACTGCGATAATGGAAAATGAGCTTATTTTTGAAATGTTAGAGATGCTGACTCTGTGAGTTGAATCTGAGTTTAATCATGATCAAGCAAGTTTTTCTGGTGTGGTAGGAATATAGATTTTGTTCTCTGCTTTTTTATAACTGCGAAAGGGATTAAGAACTCTATCATATTAGTAACCTCAAGGAAGGAATAGAAGTATGTCTAAGGAGAAGAATAATTATATAGATCTGATAATTCCTCAAAGAAATGATAGTGAAAGCATAATCACAAATTGTTTTAATGTAGAGAAAGGGGAGACTATGCATTAAGGAATCAATTTAAGGAAACAGAGAGCTCTATATCAAGCTCAGATATAAAAATATGTCAGCAAACAGAAAGCAGATTGGGTTACTAAGGACGGCTATAAAGAAGTAAAGAGAAAAATAAAGGAAATAAAATAAAAAAGCTCAAACTGAGATGCAACTAATAAAAGATACCAAGCATGTCAAGAAATACTTCAGTACAAGGTTGAGGACAAAACAGTTGGTCTGCTGTTGAGAAATAAGAGAGCTGACACTGACAGCGCTGAAATGCCTAATACCTTTTGCATCAGTTTTTGTGAAAAATACCTATGCACTTTTGTAGTAGCAAGTCATGCTCACCCTGAAACAGAAGAAGATGAGGTGAAAGGTTTAAGGAAAATGCTTCCTTAAACTTCAGGTTTGCTTGGTCTTGAAAATTTCATCATAAGGTACTTGAAGAACTGATTGAAGCAATCTGGAACTGGTAATAATTTGGCAGGGTAGACAAATGAGAGAGAGTAGAAAAACAGACAAAGAACACAATGTGGACATTTAAAAACGTAGTAGGCAATGTCAAGGAAATTAGAAATCTTAGCTTGCCTTTCAATAATTGGAAAAATTCCATTCCTCTGTCTCTTGCTCTACTGAATATTTGTAGGCATTTGGAATGTGAAAAGGAGTCTTTTTACATAGAAAGCTCTAGATAAATACAAGTTTCCTTTCTGACAGGATAAGGACCAGTCTGTTTAAGAGAGAAACGACAGCTGTCACATATCCTTGCATTAGTAAAGATTTTAAAAAATTATTATACTTTATTTACTGTTTTAAATGGTACATTCATAACTGAGGACCAGAAATAGATAAACATATCATGGAAAAAAAATAATAAAATCTCACTTTAGAAAACAATTATCAATGGTCATTCTAGAAAAGAGTTTTAACTGGAATTTTTCAGAGGTCTATCCTGCTGCTGTTTCTACTTGATATTTTCAGTAGCCACTTAGTTGATGGCATACTCTTGTTAGCTCTGTAAATGACTCAAAGTCAGGAGGAACTGCAAATACATTAGAGGATGGAGATTTAGAAATAGCTACTGAAAGTTATGGAAGAGAGAGTAAAAATAAATATAGATTTTTTTATAATATGTATAGAGACAAATGCAACATGGTAAGGGCTCACAAATGGAATTTGAGTTGACAAATACAACAATTTGAGCATTAAGAAAAGGCAGATCTTTTGGGATATATTAAAAGGAGTGTAATCTGTGCATGTATGAAATAATTGTTCCATTAGGAGGTCCAGAACACTGGATGTCTTTGAGTTTGTCATTCCAAGACAGATATATGGACAAATTGAAAAACATCCAGAGAAGAAAAGCAAGAATGATCCAATTTATAGAAGTTTCCAAGAAAAAGAATTCTGTTATACCACTGTTGTCTTTGAATACTTAAAAAGAGTGCTGTAAAAGTAACAGAAATTTTCTTCTATGACAGTGAAGGATAAAATGAATTAAAAATCAACAACAAAGACTTAGTGATGACTAGATTTTTTTTTTGTAATGATAATTAAATGCTGGTTCAGAAATTGCAGTCAACCTCACTCTCACACTCTTAGTGATACATGGTTACAAAATGCAGTTGTGACCTCTTCACTACACTATGTTGGATAAGATCACACTTGCGAGTCCATGCCTACCTTATTGTTTAACTTCCATGGTTTGAAATGAGGAGGAGGAGAAGATCAGCAATTTGTGTCAAGCACTTTTAGTAAGGAAAGGGAAGTAAAGGAGCACTTCTCAGTTATCATCCAGTTTGTGGCTGTATTTCAGTGCAAGATAATGTTGAATTAGGTACTGTTCTATAGTTAGATTTTTGTGAAATTGCATACATCAGATAAAGATTAAAAAAAATATTTTGTAGGCTGTTATTTACTACTACTCTTTCTATATGTTACTATTGCAACATATATGTGTACAATAAATACATACTAAATAGCTTTAACATGATGAGCCTAGAGGATATTTCCTCATCCAAACCTCGGATAAACCTCTAGTGGTAAAATTGAGGTCCCTGATCTTTCAGCCAGAGGTAGATGATGAATCATCACCTCACACAACAGACAATCTAGTTCTGCTCTTCATTTATCTTTTCTGACCTCTGTTTATGCTGAAATAATGAAGAGCAGTTTAATGTTTAGAAAACCCTGTTAAACTTGTTAATCTGATGGGTATTACCAACACTGGGTCTGCATCAGCATTTTTCTGTGATTTATTAGGATTATCAGTTACAGCAGTATGAATGGTATAAAACTCAGGCCTTGTGGTGCTTAATACAGTTTATCTTTTTCACAGGCGAAGAACTTTTCTGATCCATTAACAAATGTTAGTCCGTATATACATTACAGTAATTCAAACAGTGATCAAGTCTATTTGTTTACTATTTGAAAGTTGGCAAATGGTTTTAATGATGTTTTGCAGTTGAAGGTTTAGCAATATTAGCACTTTGACTTCACTTATTTATACTGGGGCAGACTTGGTAGGTTTGCACTTCTAGCATTAAGTGAGGAAAGATATTAAGGTCCTGAAAATTTTCTTCTATACTGTTCAATATGCTTTATCTGTATGTAAATCCAGTATTTAATTCATGTAGACTATATGCAAATATACTATTATCATGATAGTCACATGGAAATTTTCAAAAGGATTTGTAATGTAAAAGTTCAGAACAGTGAAAGAGGATTAAGCATATTTGATTGTTAATTGCATATCCTTAAATAACTCTGTAATCTCCTTATTTTTAATACTTACATTTTAGATAGAGGAAATAAATGAAGATGTAGTTTCCTTATCCTGTTTATTTTGAAAGTAGTCTAACATTGTTTCTCATGGCATTGTGATAAGCCAATGAGCAATTTAAAATGAAAAGTAAGTAAAAATTGAGGAGCAAAACAAATGTTACAGGGACTTGGAAACTTTCAGCAGTAGTATCCAACCATGAAAATCAAAGGAATAGATATTAATAGGGTGGCATATATGAAATTATGTATCCTTTTATCTCTATGTTTTAAAAAAATAACAGTGAATATTAGGCCACATGAAAGTTAAAAGAAGTCTATTGAGTATATTCTTTCTGGAGTCAGGGAAACTTTACAATATAAGCATTTTATGCCAAAAGTACTCACCTGGTGTTCAGCATCTGTTTGCTCATGTCTTTCATCTACCAACAATTTCCATCTTTTTGGCTGCCAAGGTACTGTGAATATTAGCTATGATCAACAGTCTGCTAGGTGCAACTAAATGTATTGGGTAAGATTAGCATCCATTTTAGCCCTTTCCTGCATAAACCTGGGTGTATGACATTAACTAATCACTGTCAGTAGTTGTCAAGTTTCTAACCTTACCTGATTTAAGAAATGTTGGGTTTATGTAATACAACAGAGTCACCATTAAGCAACTTCAAATAAAGATGCAAAATTTAGCTACAGTTCATGGAAATCTTCAGTATTTCAGAAGGCAACAACAGCAACGACAACAAATGTACTCCTGTATTTCTGAAAGGACATCCATCCTTTAATTGGTTTAGAACAAAATGGGTGGAATTTGATAGCTTCAGTGGAATAAAATTAACACAAATTTCTCAACAAGATTTTGGGCTGAAGGAATTTCTATGCACACCAATTGGCATTATAGTAGATTAAGCCACTGATAACAGCAAATAATTATGATGTGATTCCCTGATGTCACATTGCTTCCAATGTCACAGTCCACTAAGTATGGTGTGTCACACTGTGAGGTGGGTGAGGAGATTCTCATGCATCTGTTTGGTGTAGACATCACTGTGCAACACTGGAGTCATTGCACTTATCAGTATGCCAAGGAAGGAGGACAAAAAGTCTCCATTTAAAAATTAATCTCCAAAAGTATAGATGTTGAGCTGCACACATTTTATGCTTGTTTGGGAATGCCAAAAGAATGTCAGGATTTTTTTTTTAAATGCAAGGAGCAAGAATATTTTTAACATTCAATCAACTGCTCTTTTTATCTTTGAAATGACAATTCATATCAAATCTCAATATGACTCCTGTTATAACCCTATGAAAGAGCCTTGGAGATAACACAGTAGAACAATTTTTTTTTCTCTTTTCTATTTTTTTTTAATCTTGCTTTATTGATAACTCAATTGTTTTCCAGAGTACAGCTGAATAAGACAGGAAATCAATTGTTTCCTAGTATATATTCATGAGTTAGTCTCAACAATAGCCAACAATAATATCCTGGTAGACTGTATCATTTGGGATATTGAAGAATTATAAATAAATACATGAGACATCTTATGAAATCATTTCATATTTTATTAATGCACTGTACTGCTCTCCATATGTTAAGTGCTTCTAGGTCTTATAATAACCTGCATTCCATCTCTTTAACTTCTTTTCATAATAATCTTTTTAAAGAAGCAGTATGTCCATGATGTTTGTCAAGAGGCTCTCGTAAGTCTTTTTAACATGTTTCATTTACAGTGATACCTATATATTTTTATCTAGAATAACACTATTTATGTCTTTACACATTTTGTTTCCATGGAAGTTGGTAAGAGCATGTGATTGCATCAATATGAAACTACAGAATCAATAAAGTTGGCAAAGACCTCTAAGATTGTCAAGTCCAACCTTTTACCAAGCACCTCCATGACCACGAGACAATATCCTAAAGTGCCACATCTACTTGTTTTTTTAATACCTCCAGGTATGGTGACTCCATCACTTTTTTTAACAATGTGAAGACTTTTCTTTCATGTTTGCAGGATGACAGGATGTCAGGGGTTGGAAGGGACCCAAAGAGCTCATCAAGTCCAACCCCACTGCCAGAGCAGGATCATAATCTAGCTCAGGTCACAGAGGAATACATCCTGATGGGCCTTGAAAATCTCCAGAGGAGACTCCACAACCTACCTGGGAGCCTGTTCCAGTGCTCTGTGACACAGTACAGAAGTTCACCCCTGTGTTGAGGTGGAACCTCCTGTGCAGCAGCTTACATCCATTGATCCTTGTCCTATCACAGGGAGCAAGTGAACAGAGCCTGTCCCCTCCCTCCTGACACCCAGCCCTCAGTCTTCTCCAGACTAAAAGCCCCAGATCACTCGACCTCTCCTCATAAGGTAGGTGCTCCAGTCCCCTAATCATCCTTGTAGCCCTCTGCTGGACCCTCTCCAGCAGATCCCTGTCCCTCTTAAACTAGGGAGCACAAAACTGAACATAGTACACAAGATGAAGTCTCACCAGGGCAGAGCAGAAAGAGAGGAGAACCTCCCTTGATCTTCTGTACACACTATGCTTAATATACCCCAACCTTTGTGTCCTCAACCAGTCCCTCTTTATTAGGTAATACAAGGTCCAGCACTGCACCTCTCCTTGTTAGTTCCTCCACTACCCGCATCAAGAAGTTATCACTGATAGAATGCAAGAGCCTTTTGCTCTGACTGTGCCTGGCTGTGTAAGCATCCCAGCAAATATAGGGGTGATTGAAGTCACCTATGAGCACCAATGAGTTAGAGCTAGAGGCTACCTCCAGTTGACTGTAGAAGGCCTATCAATGTCTTCCTCTTCGTTTGGTGGTCTCTAGTAGACACCTGCAACTATCTCACTTCCTTTCCTACAGTCCTTAATTCTTACCCACAAGCTTTCAACCTGTTCTGCCTTTCCCATTGGATACGACACAGCTCATTTCAGTTACTCTCACACATGACAGCAACTCCCCCTCTTAGTCTTGCTGGTTTATCCTTCCTGAGCAGTACACATAGCCATCCATGACAACATTCCAGTTGTGGCAGCTGTCCCACCATGTTTCAGTGATGGTAATTGTATCACAGTACTTCAGACTAATGCAGATCTCCAGCTTCTCCTGCTTATTCCCCATGCTCTGTGCATTGGTATATAAGCATTTCAGGGAAGGATTTAATCTATTGGCTTTTACTCTTGCAGTCTGACCATTCCCAGCCACTTCCATGGCTACCAACCTAGCAGTGAGCTCTGTGTGTGCTGATCCCCATGGTACATCTCTGTAAGACTTTAATAGTCCTTGTGCATCCCCAGCATGCTCTTATTAGCCTCCCAACCTGGTGTGCCGTCCCTCAGCTTGTACTCAATATTGATCCAATACTGGATCAATATTGAGTACAATATTTTAGCACAAATCACCAAAAAAAAAAAAAAAAAAAAAATCTAAAATTTGCCTTCTGAAACAGCACAACTATTCCTGCCTGTTTTAGGAAAAAAACCCTTATTTCTACATAGTTATGCTTGTGTCATGCTACTGAAACAGTTCTGTCACCTGCTGAAATATGTCTCTATGGATATAATTTTCTTTTTCCATGAGATATGATGGCTATATAAAAGTAGTTCTCCCATTGTACAGAAATATTCTTGAGACTTCTCTAATATGCTTTAGCTTGTGATGAATACAAGGCACTCCACATCAAGAGAAAAAAAAATCTAGAAGCCACGATGAATGATTCTTCTTTTTTAGAAAAATTAACCTTACCCAATAGAGAAGTCATCCCATATCTCATAGGGCTGAAGCTGTTTTTCTGACCTGCAAAATACAGAAATTTGAGCATAGCTCTTAATCTTTTAATCATCTGTTTATCAGTTATTCATTAGAAATCTTCTTATTAGTTCAAAAAAGGACATCAAAGACTAAATAAAGCCTCTACTCTCTTTGAAGTCGGCAGATGCCTGAAAAGATATTTTTGGCTTTTTAAAAGTCAGTATTAACTAATTAAAAGCATGTGGTAAAAGCATTGTTAACCAGCCTATGTTTACTACTTCAGCAAAAGTTCTGTCACCTGCTGATACTTGTAAGTAATATTTTTTTTTCAGATGCTAAAGGGAATTATACCTACTGTAGTCATACCATGCACCTCATGGTGCATGTCAAATACCACGGAAGGAATCCTAAGGGAGCAAGAACTTTATAGAATCATAGAATCTCAGAATTGTTTTGGTTGGAAAAGACCTCTAAGATCATCAAGTTCAACCATCAACCTATCAGCACCAAGGTAATTAAACCATATCCCGAAGTGCCATGTTCACATGTTTCTTCACCACCTTTCTGGCTGAAAAAGAAATTTTTTTGTTTGCTTTGTTTAGGAAGATTTTCTTGAGGAAAGAATGCTTGAAATTATAGCATATATGTTAACAGGTATTTCAAATTCCAAAAACTGCAAAAGGCTAAAGCTATGCATGAAGCTATATGAGATATACAGAGCACAAAACTAGTACTTATAGAAATATAACTGTGAAACAAGCACTTCTTCAAAACAGTCAGACTATACTGATTCTGCTCTGAAATGTAATAAAACAGGCTACTCTCACTTGTTCTTTAAGAATGTCAAGGTCTTCTAGTGCAACTGCCAAAGGAAAGGGTGCTTTTATCATTTACCTCACTGCAAAAATGTTCTTGTCCTCTGATTCTGAGTCAGAATCTACTGTACTGCTGGCCTCACAATGACTCTCTTGGGTAATTCCAGAGTTTATTGTACTATTTCTACCATACCTTTTTTTTTTTTTTTTTTTTTTTTCTTCATATATATAGGAGGGGAGAGGGAAGAAGTGGCTTCTAAAAGGACATTGAAAGGTAAAGCAGGTATTTGGGAAGATTGATGGAAAACATATGACCTAAGCATGCTTTGAAAAACTGCTAATGCAATGTTTAAAAGGTAGATGCCTAGTATAAAGCTATAAGGATAATATTAGGCAGCATATAAAATTTCCTAATCTGAACTGCTTCTTGAGTCTTTTTAGAAATTTTAATACCTAGTTGTATTGATTGTGGGCAATTGAAGAGGCAAAAATTATAAATTATGTAGCTTTTATAATTTCCAAAAGCCCCACCTACAATCTGTGTGTAAATTGGTTTAAGTTT